>PVJN01039383.1:0-19824 GCA_004026805.1 Lasiurus borealis
CAGAGTCAGAGCCTAGTTGAGAAGATTTTGGAGCAGCCTGACCAAAGTTTGTTCAAGGAGAAAACCTTTGTCAGGTGATTTCCCAAACAGTATGTGGGTTAATGTGATGCTTCCTGGCAGTGAATATTGTAAGCTCCCATTGGTGATTCCAGTGCCTTGTTTGGCCTCCTCTGTGCAAATGCTGATGATCTGGCCTGCACTGCAGGGTCACAGTGAGAAATCAGTGAGATGGTGTCTGTGATGACACCTGACATAGCACAGAGCAAGTGCACACTTATGGGACAGGCCTCCCTCCCCTAAATTTGTGATGTGCAATGGAGAGAATTCTGAGACTCTGTGTCTGATACTCCTTTCCCTGCCTCCCTGTCCCCAGCCACAAAGGGGATTGGGTAAGAATATGAACCAACCAGCATCACCAGCCTCTCAAAGACATAAGCGGCTCAGTGAGTGTGAGGGCCCACGGATGGGCACGTCAGCTTTGCACAGGGAAAATGGCAGCTTTGGCCAAGGCTCTGGGGGTGCTGGTTTATAATCACCTCCAACCTGCTTCACCCGAAAAAAGCAGATGTGCACAGGCAGAGAGAACAGACTCTGTGGCCCAGGCTCCCTTAAGGAAGGTACTGTTCTGGTTCCTGGCTTGTTGGCAGCACAGCTATGAATGGGAGGCCAATGGCAACAGGAGGGTTGAAGAGGGCAAACCAAGGAATCTATCACTTCCTCTGGCAGACAGAACTTTGAGGTTGAGGAAGAGCATTAACCACCAAGTGCCTGTCTGAGGTTTCAACCAGTCCTGCAACCTCTTCCCACATTCCCAGGGGCTGAGCAGTTTTAAAACTGGGACAGAAGCACCCTTGTTCTGGAGGGGCCAGCCTAGCTCTGTGGCTCTGAAGAGCAGCTCTAGGAGGAAATTCTGATAAAGGGCTTGCGTCCTCCCAGACTCAGAGACAAGAAAGAAAAGAAGAGAAAAGAAAAAAAAAAGAGCAGGAAAAGACTCAGCTTGAAGCCTGGAAGCTTTGGGTTTCATTGCTCATTCATCCCAGCAAGTGGTGGGGTGAGTGAGGCTGTATGCACAGCCAAGGTGCCTGGTTTCCCATTTCTCTGTGGTCTGTGGGACTTGCTCATTCTCCAGGGCAATCAGATTCCTTCTCTCCAAGGACACAGACTCACAGCAAGCCAGGGCACAGGCAAAGAGGGAGAAACTCTTATCTCTATTCTCCCCAAAGACCTCAGGCTATGGATACTGGTCTTTGAAGGGAGTTTCCACCCTCCACATTTAACCCCTCAGCACCCAGCTCTGGCCTCCCATAGGCTTTCCAGCACAGCTTTCTGCCATGTGATGGCAGCGAGGTGCTAAAGCCTTTTTAAAAAGCAGCCAGGTGTGTGCTTGTGTGACTGGGTATGTGTGGGTGCACACACGTGTGATGAGATGGGTAAGAACAAGCTAGACTAGGTATTTCTCTCTCTCTTGGGTGTTAAAATAAATAAGTGTTTACCACACCCAGAAGTGACTTCTCCACAAGCATTAGCAGAAGTCTAAAAGGTTGGTATGGGTTTGTTTTGTCCCCCTAGTTTGTATGTTAAAGTTGTCACCACTTGGGACCTCAACATGACCTTATTTGGAATAGGGTTGCTGCAAGGGTAATTAGTTAAAATGTCATCCAACATGACTGGTGTACTCCTAAAAAAAGAAGGCCATGTGACATGACAGAGACATGCACGGAGGAAAGAGATGCAGAGACAGAGAACACCACCACTTACAAGCCACGGCATGTCTGGGGCCACCAGCAGCTGGGAGACAGGCCTGAAAGCCACCCTTCCCTGGTGCCTTCAGAGGACCATGGCCCTGGTGACACCTGGGTTTGAACCTCTGGCCTCCAAAACTGAGACACTATGTCCCAGGTGTTCTAAGCGATGCTGTTTATGATACTTGGTTATGGCAGCCCTAAGAAATTCATACAGAGGTCAATAAGTAATAAAACAACTGCAGACAATATGAAAGGGTAGCATGCCCTCATCAAGGCAGCCCTGGGACAGAGGATGATGTTTCTTAGCCTTGGGCTCAAGTGTTAAAGTCATTTTCATGATATAAACCCTGGAGACCCTTGACATTCAAGGGCTTAGCATTCATGGTTTTGACTATTCATGACGGATCCCATAATTTATGACACATGACGTGCAGATTAGTCATTTTGCCAGGGCGCAAACTTGAATCATGCCCTGTGAGCCTGGTGCATGAACAGGGCTGGTAGCTTTGGTCTCCATTTGTCATCCACAGGCAGGAACCCAGGGGAGGTGAGAAAGCCTGTGCTTCTGTGTGGGAACCTGGAGCTGAAAAGCCGGGCAGCCACTCAAGTGGGGGAGGAAAGAGAAGAGGCCTAACCATGTGATGGTCTTTGCCAGAAAAAAGCTTCAGAGATGACCTGACTTCCATTTTCATAGGATCACCATAGGTCTGAAGGTGGCACTAGATTTTTCAAGCAAACTTTACTACCTGTGGGGGTAGGAAATATACAACTAGTGTCCTTCACAAATTTGGTAATTCACTAAGCTATGAAGCCATATTCTTTAAGAATGTCAATTGTCTATTATACAACAAGATTTGACTCTATTTTCCAAACCTCCTGTTTTCTTTGGGTCCCAGGATTTCTGAAGACTACAATTGCTGCTATATCCTTACTCCACCAGCAGAGTAAAGATCCCTGATGTCGTATAATTTGGAGAAATTCTGAGAAGAACCTTAACCTAACTCATCAATGACCTAACGCACTGCCTCAACTTAGAAAGCACTCATAGTTGGGACAGGGCAACATTAAATTACTGACAATCATGTACTCCTCAATGTGAGTGGGCTTAGCAGCGTCTTTACAAGTAGCCTGATCACGGTTGTTAAGAGAAAAACTGAGAGGAACACATGGGCCTGGCATCCTGGCAGGAGGATGCTGGAGTCTTCCAGACCTCACTAAGGTCAGCCATGGCAGTACCTCATGCACAAGGATCCAGTGGATGAAGGCTTGAGTGCAGATCCTCTGTCTATGAAATTGATGTGGTACAAAGAACATCAAAAAGGGTCCATCCAATGGCATCCAATCTTTAAAGCTGTGAGTTTCTCTTTATTTTTTTTTTCAAATGAACACTCACAACCACATGAATTAGCTGTGAGGTAATCATCCATTGTGGAGAAAAATACTTAACATTAGATACTAGTATCTCTAAGTGTTGACTTCCAAGATAATGTTCGTATATAATGGGTCTCTAGAGCTCTTACATTGATACCACTTAGTTCCCTCATGGTTTTCCTTCCTTTAGAGTTCCATTCTTCCCTACCATGTTTTAAAAGTTTTTTAGGGTAACTCTGAAAACAACAAAGCAATATTAGTAAGGGCCATTGCCCTGTTTGGTTAACAGATAACCACGTCACTCTTTCCCATGATAGCTACAAACACCACCTTTGAAACATGCTTCAGTTTGTAAATTTAAGATGGATTAAGCTCAATACAAATAGACAGCAAGAGTGCACAGGGAGAGCAATGTCACTGAGCCTGTTGGTATAGCACAACCACTAAGCCAGGACAGCCTCAAATTTCAGGTGTATTTTCAAAGAGGTTTTCCTTCATCACACATTTGTGGTTGACTGCAGAACCTACACCGTTTTCCAGAATCACCACCAAAACTCTTTAGACTCATCCTATAACATGGATTATTATAGCAGCTGATATTGGCCAAGTACCTAACTGTGGAGCAGGTAGTAGGCTAGAGAAAACAAGCTGGAAGAGGATAGGGACTGGTGGTAAGAGGTAGAGCTTTGAAAAAAATGCGATCTTAATTTTGGTATCAAATGCAACATCTACAGCTACCACTAAAGAGATCATTTCAAAGGAACAAAGCTGAAGTTTGAGGGGGACAGAGAGATGATTGTGTGGTGAAGATGTGTGAAGGAGGTGTGAGACCTTGAAAGCTGAGTTCAGGTATATTGTGGACCAAAATCAGGTGTTAACATGGATTTTCTGGAACAAGAGAGATGACAATTCTGTACTGAGGAGGATATGTTGAATAGTAGCCTGTGCACAGGGCTGGAGAAATTCTCTTTACCTTCTGGGATTCGGGAGAAGACACCTTCCCATGCTCTTTGGAGCTACATTACTTAGTTCTTGAGTAAAGGAGTCTCTCCCCACAGACTGCAGTCAAGGTGCTTTAAGAGTGACAACCCTACATATCACCACCCCATTCCTTAGCCCCTTTTCCTGGCATGGCATATAGTGATGTCCCAAATTCCACATTATAGATTCTCCCTATTTTAAGGAAGACATATTGAGTCTGACATGCATCCTTTAGTTTCACTCCTTAAGAGCTGAAGGCCTTGGCTACTACATCCTTTCCACGCCTTTCCCTAACAGCAGCTCATTTCCACTGCAGCCCCTGAGGAGGTCCTGGGAGAGAGAGGCTTGATAGTGTACATGAGTGGTGCAACTCCATCAACTCCCTCTCTCTCTCTCTCTCTCTCTCTCTCTCTCTCTCTCTCTCTCTCTCTCTCTCTCTCTTTCTCACACACACACACACAACCATATCTGTATACCCCATCCCAGAGGGAACATTCATTTCCCCTATAATGTCTCTCCCACTGTGAGTAGTGATGGGCAATAAAGATGATGTAATAATAATTTTATTGGATCAATATATCATTTAGAAAATAAAAGATCTTCCCATGGTAGGGTGATGACCCAAAGGGGAAATGCCTGTGTCTGGTCAGTAATTTATGTATGTGGTGCAGAATAGAGACCTCCAGCTCAATGTCCTTGAGTCTCTGTATTGTACAGTAGCCCCTGTCTTCAGCAATGCCTATAAAGCATTCCTATGAAGGGCTCTCTCCTGAGCAGGAAGCAGCCCTCCCATAGGGCTGAGAGCTCGGTGGCTCAGTTGGAGGGCAGCAGCTTGGCAGGGGCTCTGTTCTCTGTGCAGTGGATGATGAGGTCAGCCCCACTAGGCCAGCATTTACCAGGACACTTTGCCCTTGATATCAAGTGAATATTAGGAATCCCACTTTACAGATGGGGAAAACGGGGGGCCCAGAAGGTAAATATTTTCCTCCAGCCCATAAGGGCAGAAGTCTTCACCTTCAACTTTAATGAATACGACTATGCATCTCTACAACTTCATGGGTGGGATCCAAACAGAAGATGAGCAGAGAAATATGTCATTTCATGGTGACAGCTGCATCCAAGACAGGAGGATGAAGCAGCTGGCCTCCCTGTCCCTTTCCAAAGCCCTTTCAGATCCTGCTGTCCCAGCCTGACTGGTGGCCTGTCCAGCCTCCAGCTGTCTTCTCCATGACAGCCTGAACTCAGGTTCCATCAGTGACAGGTACTTTGGAGCTCGCCACAAGGCACCCTTAAATACCTGTGCCCTGTGCCCGAGGTTGAGTGTGTTCTTTGCTTTGGTTCAAACAAGCTTCCTGCATAATAAAGCTAGACTGCTGTGGGGCAGGTG
Organism: Lasiurus borealis; assembly: GCA_004026805.1. Taxonomy (NCBI): domain Eukaryota; kingdom Metazoa; phylum Chordata; class Mammalia; order Chiroptera; family Vespertilionidae; genus Lasiurus; species Lasiurus borealis. Next base: position 5,485 of record PVJN01039383.1, read on the forward strand.
GGAGAGGAGTAAAGGGCATTTTGCAGGGAAACATTTGATCAATGAGTGGCAACTGGAAAAAAAAACAGAAAAAATGAGAAAAGGAAGAAAACCATTATTTAATGTGTGTTGAGTACTACATTAGACCATTAAAATACAGAGGCAAAAACCCCAAAGGAAATTAATCTTGTTGAAGTGGTATTGACCATAAAAGAGAGGCGGTCTTTTTTTTTATACTATATGTGGTATCGCCACTCTGTCCCTAAATGGGCTAAAGTAGTTTTTGCCATGGTGGGGAAAGGCTATAATTAAAACTTCTGCCCTTGTACAGCAGGCTTTCCTTTCAGCCCAGGGGCATCCATTCATCTGTCCATTCACTCAAGTTTTGCAGGGAGAAACTACATGTTATATGTATTTAACACCAAATCTTACAACTGAGAAAGAAACTTATCGTTGAATTATTTGGGGGCACCTTTTATTTTAGTATATAGCACAAATTGACTTTTTAATGACAATTTTTTTTATCATTTACTATGTGCTCAGCACTCTTAGAGTACAAGGGGTTCTGGGATAAATAAAACAGAGTCCTTGCACCTCAGGGATCTGACTAATGTTGGGACCCAGAACACAGGATTGAATTCATCACCATGGCCTCCCTGACCCCAACTGACTCAACTCTTCCTGAACTAAAATGGTTGGGATTGTGTTTGGTAGGTTTGCTTTGGGTTTTGTTTTGAAAGGGTGCTCCAGCTCAAAAGGCCAGCAGGCCACTCAGATAAAAATGGCAAACCCAGACTCTGTCTTTGCATGTTGCATACTCCTCCTGCAATACCAAATCCAAGCACATTCTCAACTTTCACCTCAGATTCCTCCAAGTCTCCAGCCACGGTCAAGACTTCCTCAAGGCTAGTGGGAGATGTACACAAATGGGAAGCTTGGGTGTTTTCAAAGCCCTTCTTCCCCTAGACCCCTAGAAAAGAACTCCCTCCATGGGAAAACAAAGGGTGCGTGGTGGGAGCACAGGCAGATGTCTGAGATGAATAGCTAAGGTCTATGAAACATGGCCTTACATCTCCAATTATCCAAAATGTGTTTTAGCTCCAAGTATTTGTTTACTTTGCTATCCTCAGTACCCACTACCATGCCTGTCACACAGTAGAAACTCAATTAATGGTTATTTGCACAACTTAACTTTTTCTCCCAGTGACATGCACATGGTACCAAATCAAAGTTTGCAGGAGTGCTCTTTTGTGTAAAGAGAGCATGGAGACAGAAACAGCTAAATGCCAGGTGGTGGCAATATGACAGGGACTACTGAGGGACTGTTTATAATCCAAGCAGCAGCAGGATACGGTCCCCTAGGCTCTCAGCATCCCCAAGGCGAGTGGTTGAAGCCTGGCCTGGCTAGAACAGAGTGTGTGGGATGGGGAGGGATGAGCCCCAGGGTCATTGTCATTAATTGGTCTTCAAGCTTCGGATGACCTGACCCTGCAATTACCCTCATCTCCCTTCCTAGAAGTGATTTCTAAAACCAATCCATTTTCAGTGATTCCGGTGCTTGTTACCTTTTTTAATGCTATCAAACTTTAATAAGAGCATTTATAGCATCAATTAAATAATGTCAGTTAAACTAAAAAGAGTTAAATGAAAAATTACTTTAACAGGGAAAACACAGGCAAATGTCTTGCTGTGGTCTGCTGCTGTGAAATTTGAAAAGAACCTGCATGAGACCCCAGATCCCTGAGCCCCCACAGCTTAACCCTCCACTCTCCTGGGGGATAGGATAACCCCAGGCACTCTGATACTTTCGGGCCAGGCAGGGCTGCATGGGGAAGAGCAAGGGCAAAAGGGCCCCTAGGAAAAGGCTGAAACTTAAACTCCACGTTAGCCCACTTCGGTCATCAGGGTTTTCTTCTTAGCTCTCAGAGATTTTTCTCTGGCCACAGAGCCACTGTCCAACCTCCTTGAGCATTTTTCTCACAGAAGAGAATCTGATTTTGATAGAAGGAAGTGGTTCTTTCCAATTCTTGTCTTCAGCCATCTTCCCATGGAGACTGTCCTTTCGTTTTGTGTAGTTCATGTTTCTGTGCACTTCAGAGCATTTCTTCTCTGTTCCTAAGCAGTACTGCTCCTTTTCAAGTGATTTCCTCTGAATTTGCATCACACGTTCTTGATTTAGCTGAAGTTTCTGAATCTCACTTTCAGGATGGAATTGTCAGGCTGCAAAGCTGCTTGCTCAGTTTGGAGATTTTCTTTGTCCTGGGAGCTCTTCCTTCATTTGATTTTCTTCACATAATTTTTGGATAATGTTTATTTTCCTCCAAGTCTTTAATTTATTTTCTAAATATACTTTAATTTGTTTTAGAGAGGAAAGGAGAGGGAAAGAGAAACATCAATGATAAAAATGATTGATCAGCTGCCTTCTTCACTCCCCCTACTGGGGATCAAACCTACAACACGGGCATGTGCCCTGATCAGAAATTGAACTGTGACCTGATTTCATAGGTTGCCTCCCAATCTCTGAGCAATACCAGCTGGGCTCTCCAATTGATGATTTTAAAGGGAATGTTTAAGTGAACAGATCATGATTTTCTTCAAATCCACCTCTATATCTTCTGCTCACTCTTTTTCTCTCATTCCAAATTGCTGCCATCCTATGTTCTCTGCAGAAAGCAGAGGAACCTATGATCTTCAGTAGGGACTCCGCCAGAGATGTGAGGGGCTCGATTTCTCATCTCTGATCAGCTTCATTTGTGCCTGGGCCTTTTCAAGCATTTTTTTCTGATCCTCGAGTTCCCTCATTCTTTGCTTCCCTTCTTTGGTTTCTTGGCACACAGTTCTAGCCTTTCTATAAGATTCAAGTTTTCATTCAAATCATCCTTATTTTCTTCTGAAGGTGTTCTCCATTGTCCTGAGATGCATTCAAAGTGCTCTTTTGTTTTGGTCCCTGGGGGTTGTGATTTCTTCAAGTGACCCTGTCCATTTGCATTTTGATTCTCCTACCCATCCTTGAAGTTTTTTTTAAAAAAAGAGTTTAGAGAGCTTGTTTTTTTTCTGTCCTTTTCCAAGAAAGTGTAAGCCTGTTCTGATTTTTTATTGATTTTTAGAAAGAGAGAGAAAGAGAGAGAGAGGGAGAGAGAGGGAGAGAGAGAGAGAGAGAGAAAGGAAGAAAGAGAGAGGGGGAAAAAAACCATCACTTGGCTGCTTCCTACATGCCCCCTATTGGGGATCAAGCCCACATCCTGGCACGTGCCCTGACTGGGAATAGAACCAGCAGCCTCTTGGTTTATGGGATGACATCCAACTGAGCCACACCAGCCAGGACTGTTCTGATTTGTATTAAGTGCTGCCAAACACAGCTTCTGTAATTACAAAGCCTGACCACACCGCAGGCCACAGAGGGCTCCACAGGCTGTGTCATTAGCCAATCTTCACACCGACTCTCCAGCTCACCATGCAGCAAAGCTTTAGGCTGGCTTTTTCCCTCCTTAAAGTGTGCCTACTTTTTGCAATAAAAACCACCACTGCAGTGCATACCAGGATCTCCCAGGGAAGCCCACAGAGATGTGGGTCCATGTCAAGCACACAGGTGTCACCAGCAGAATACTGCTCAGCCATTCTAGGACTGGCTGGGGAGACATTTCTGTGGCGCTGGCAGGCCCTATGGCTCCAAAGAGCACCACAGCTCTACCTCTGATGCCAGTACCTGTAGGCCACACTAGCTGCACGGAACCCTGTGGAATGTTCCATCTCTATATGATCACCTGCCTGGCAACCAGCACAGACCATCAGTTGAGCTGGAAAAGGCAGGACCAGCCAGCTCTATGAAGTAATGTGCATAAACAGAAAATAATACTGCTTTATACAGTGGATTTGGGAGGTAGGAAGGGCTGACTGGTTGAAGCCAGCCTACAGCATGATCATTCTAGGCCCCACCTGACTCAACAGCAAATCCAGAGAATCCAAGCTGTGCCCTCCTCTAAGTAGCATTTATCACTCCACTTCTTGGGTTACCAACTCACTCAACCTGACCTCCTTTAAGACCTAACTCAATGTTTGTGGTTTCATATTTTTATAGGTATCGTTGGTTACTTTCAGAACATGAACTAACATGGAAAGCATGCCTCCATTAATGTTTCCATCAAGTTCAGTCAGTATTTTCTTCCTCCTTCTCTTCTTTCTCCCTTCCTTCTTCAGCCTACTCGCAAATAAATGTTCATATTAAATTGCAAACGGTAACATTTACATTCTGCAACCACAGCCCCTTCTTCTAAGCTTCACAGGTTGACTCTCAATGTTTTTGTTAAAGTGTTTACACTAATGTTACCACACACATATTGTCCTTTGCCCTAACAAGTAGGCTACGGTACTAATTCCTTCCCTACAAGTCAGAGGTTACAATCCCTGGGTCACACCAAAGAAGAATGGTCTCAGCATAAAGTTTAATAAACTCCTTTTCTTATATTATAGCAGTTGCTTAAAAATTCATGCTATATTTTTATTATTATTGGGATAATGACTTTCTGGTACAGCTTCTTGTTTTTGTAGGAGTTTCCAAATACATTATTTTTGTCGTAGAATAATGCACATTGTTCAGGGCTTTGTATCCTTTCAAGAATATCACCTCCAATAAGTGGTTGCCTTTTTCTTCAGACCCTCTCCCCAGCACAACACTCCGTTCTGCTCCAATCTGATCTGAGTGTCCTTTAGCCTGGTTGTCCTGCAGACTTGCTGCCTGCTTACTTGTCTGGGGTCTTAGTATCTTTGATACTTCATTAGGCTGCTCTCCTGTCTCCTGGATCCCACGTTGTTCTCTTCCTTTGTTTATGTCCCCATGCTATTGGGATACCTCTTCAAGTAACCTTCTAAAAAAGGGTACATAGAAACTAAATCTCCTTATTCTGCCTTGCTATTTAATTAACCATTGGGATGGGCCAAAAAAACCCTAGGTTAGGTTTTATTCTCTCAGAAACTTGAAGACATTATTTTATTGTCTTCTATATGAAGGCTATAGGTGAAAAATCAGATGTTGGTTTGAATTTAACTCCTCTGAATTGCTCAGTTAATCTCTCTGGAAGATTTTAGGATCTATCTGTTACCTAGAATTTTACAGAACAGTATCTCAGTGTTGGGTTGTTTTAAATTATTTTGTTGGACACTCTGAGCCCTTTAAAATTAAGGTCTTTATTCAGCCCTGAAATTTTTTATTCTACTATTTCTTTGTTAATTTCCATTTTCTGTATTCTCCCTTTCTGTGATTCTTTTTTCTTTTATGTTTGCTCTCAAGATGAGTTCTCATGTCTCTTACTTTTTTAAAAATATTTCTCTTAATATTTTTGTTCTACATTCTAAGAGATTTCCTTGACTTTATAGTTCAAGCTTGTTTTGAATTTTTTTTTTGGCATTAAAAAATTTTAAATTTCAATGAACTGTCACTTATTCTCCTTTTGTTCCTTTGTTATTTCTTATTTTATGGGTATAACATACTCTTGAATCTGCATGTATAAATTGTAATATCCTTTTCACAATTACTTTAATGTCCACTATTTATTAGTCTATTTATTATGGTCCATCTCTTTTGGGTCTTTTGGGCTTTCTCTAATTCTTGTGATCTTTCCAACGTCTAAAGGACCTGGGCAGCTGATGTGGGATTTTTTTTTTCTGCATTGTGCTGATACTCAAGGAGTCTATTTTTCACAAGGTTTCTATCCTAGAACTCGGTCAGGAGCTCACCGTGGGGTGTGAAAGGTTGTGGGGTACATACTGGCTGGCAGTCTGGCAGTAGGGTGACAGTCCAGCTATGGGTTTCTCGAATGCCAGGATGTGGGTTCTATTGTGGAACACCAAAATCTGTACTAGATGCCTTAGCTTTCTCTGGAGACTGGTTTAAATTTAGAGGCATGCCTTTTTCATTTTGTCTTACAGCAGACACCAGGTTACCTGCAACAAAGTATGGCAAGTATGTCCCACCGACTTAACCATCTCCCTTTACTAGCTCCATTTCTTGCTCCTGCCTCTCACTGTACCTGTTAACTCTGAGCTCAGAGTCTTTTTTTGTTTGTTTCTAACAGGCATTGTTTTCCATATTCATTGCAACCCTCTTGTATTCCAGGTTATGCTTTTTGTGGCTGCTGCATGCATCACAAATCCCATTCATTTGTCTTCCTAAACATGTAAAGCTCTCATGCCTTTGGGCAATCTTCTTCCCCAAAGCCTTTGCCATGACAGATATCACTTACAGTTTTATTTCAGTGAAACCTAAGTGACAAAGATGAAAGCATGTATTCATACTGCCATCTTGCACCAGAAGCTCTCATTAGAAAGTTGCTTGAATTCTACTTTGGATTAGAACTATGATTGCTGTTGTACTTTAAGAAGCATTTGACTAAAGATTACATTTGAGTTCATCTTGTTGTTAAAAAGTCGCAAAAGGAAAGTCAAGGTGGACTTGAGAAGAATGTTTCAAAAAGTTCAAGGGCAGAAAAGGCCAGGGTTGGCAGCTTCTGGCATCTGCCCCGACCACAGCTGTGGTAGCACACAAGGTTTGGAGGCCACTCCAGCTCCTGCCGGGAGGACACAGTGGCTGTCAGTCAAGAGCAAAAGGCCATGCACAGGGCTCTGATCCTGGGCTCCTCATCAGCAACCTTTCTCTGCATCAGCTCAGCTGCCAACCTTCTGCACACCTGCTTCCCGGGGCAGGGCCAGGAGAGATTGGCTAGCTCAGAAGGAAAGTTGCAAGCAAGGTTGGAACTCTGGATTGCTTGATGGACTGGTCCATGACTGATCTCTGAGTAGCGGGAGGCACGAAGTTTTTCTAGAGCTTTCTTTGGGACTCTAGTTTCCAAAAGCAGAAACTAATTGAGGTAGCTTAAGCAAAAAAAAAAAAAAAGATACTTTTATCACAAGGGTTTTGGGGAAACCAATGAAGCCCAGAAGTTTTAGAAAGGGCACAGAACTGAGGGGTCAGAGGCCATTGCAATTTGCCCACCTCCTCATTTCCCATCTCAAGGCCTCTCCACTTCCTCTTTCTCTCTGTCTACAGACTGCTTTCTCTTCTCCTCAGTCTACATGGCAGACTGCCATCCCAGAGACGGCCTTTCCCTTAGACCACACTTCTTCTGTAAAGGTAAGAGAGAAACTATTTGCAGCTCTGTGGGCCATGGAGTTCCTGGTGAAACTACTTAGCTCAACCATAGTCACATGGAAGCTGCCCAACCTCTAGGTAATGAATGAATGCATGGGCTGTGGTCTAATAAGATGGTATTTACAAAAGCAATGGACAGGATGTGGCTAGTTTGCTGATCTCTGCCTTTGATACAATCCCAAATTTCTGCAAGAATCAAAATGGTTCAGTGTGGGTCAGTAGCAGTTTGTTAGAAACCAGCCAGGCAGAGAAACAGAACAGATGCATGGCTGCTGGGAGCCCAGCCTAGAGGCGTGGCTCACAGTTCCCAGAGAAGAGAGTCTGAGGGACACCCCAATAAGGGTCCCTTGCATCACAGCCATTAACTAGGAATATCAGTCCTTGCATCTTCTGACTTCATGGAGCTGAGTAGCCAAATGGTCCTTGCAACCTCTTGAGATCCTCAGAAAACAAGTCCCGTCTAGAATGAGGCATTTCAAAATTTTCCCATAATAAAGAAGGAAATGAAAAAAGGATGTGAAGCAATTAGCCCTATAAACAACCTAAAGCTCTACAACTCGAAAAGCTTATTCAAATATTTTATTGTTTCTCAAATGGACATGTAGGAAAATTTTTTTACATTTAAATCCAAGACTCTGAAATGGAACAGGAGTAATTTTGAACTGAGTTGGCCTAGAGATTTTGCTGCCTCCCTCCTACCCCCCAGGCTAGAGCGTGTGCAGTGGCATGGTTGAGGGTTGAATTATGTGCCCAGCATGGCTATAACTCAGTCTGTGTCCTCACCTCCCGTGGCGGCCCTGTGGCTTACAGACATGCCATAAAAACTCTGTGGTTGGTGGCTGCAGGTGGGAATGTAAAGTGGTGCAGCCGCTGTGGAAAGCGGTATGGTTTTTCCTCAAAAAATTAAAGGTAGAATTACCATAGGATCCAGCAATTGCACTTGTGGGCGTATACCCAGAACTGAAAGCAGGTCTCAGAGAGACATATATGCATCCATGATCATGAAAGCATTATTCACAGTAGCCAATAAACAAAATGTGGTGTACACTTAAAAGGAAATATTGTTTAGCCATTAAAAAAAAAAAAAGGAAATCCCAATATATGCCACCACAAGGGATGAATCTTGAAGACACTATGCTAAGCAATAAACATAACGTATTTATGGCACATCTTGCATTTTATATCAACATAACATATTGATAGCATGTCTTGTCATGAGCAGGCTATACTGTGTGATTCCACCTATAAATTATCAAGAGCCGTTGGATCACAGAGGCAGAGGGCCGAGTGGTGGCTCCCAGGGACAGGAGGAGTGGAGTCCTCTCTACTGGTCATTTTGAATCACACCTTAAAGACCAATGTGAAGTCCCAGGTCTGTGAGGGGAAGAGTTCCGGGGATTGGCTGCACAACAGCAGGAATGTACCTAACATGACCGCGATGTGCATTTGCAAATGGTAAATTCGATGTCATGTCTATTTCAGTATAATTAAAAAAAAAAAAGTCTGTGGTGGGACAGGCCTGGGCCTCCACAAACCTCACCATGTCAAGGCTGCACACAGACGAGAGCCACTGTCCCCAGAGTTCTTCCTGGGAATGAGCTCAGTCTCTGTATTCTGTGTGTCGATTAAAATAAGAGTTCTGTCAACGGGAACCAGAGAACAGCTGTTTAGAAGCACCCTGCTGCTTGCTCCTCTGTGCACTGTTCTGGGGGCTTCCCCCCTGAAGGGAACCTGGAAGCCACAGGGACTGTGGGATGACTGGAGTGTCCAGCGAGATGGGGGATGTGGAGGCTGCCACACCGTGGCTGTCCTCAGGATAGTAGTTTCACAGATGACCAGACACCATGTGACCCACTGCAGGAGCAGAGCACCTGCCTCCACCATCTACACCCTGGACCTCCTCTGAGGGAGGAAGATGAGGAGAAGTCCTCTGGGAGAATCTTCTGCCCCTGTGAGTTACAGGCCCTTTTGCTGGGGCTCCCCAACCCTTCCTGTTTATTCTGATGGCTGGGGATAGATTTGTTCTTTCGCTTTGAGTCGCAGGGGTAAAATTCTTTAAAAGTAACCATCTCTAATTCTGGCCAAATCCCTAGCCTACCAATGTCTAGGGGCTGATGGCCAGGACTGCTGTCCCTGCTGCCACATGGCAGATACCCACCAAGATGGGTCAGAAACCATAACAGTGGGAGGAAAGGATGGTGTTGCTAACCCTTCCCCAGAGCCTCCATGGAAGCTGGGACGGACACAGTGTCTCTGCCAGGGGCGAGCTTCTGTGGTTAAGGGTTTGAGAAATGCAGTGCGATTATAATTTCCTACAAGGGTTTTCCTTGTGGCAGCCTGGTGGTAGCATTTAACCTCTAAGGCCTTCAGTCTCCTCTCCTGTCAAATGGAGAAGATACTACCAACCACGTACATGGAAAAGACTTTGCAAATTGCAAGACAAGCTACAAATACGTTTATCCATCTCCTACACCAGTTGAAACATTTATAGACTAAATAAAGTTGATACAAAGTTATGACCTTGACTTCAATGGAAGAAACAGCCCAAGGTAGACAGTGCAAGGGACGAAGAAAGAACTGAGTCACCCCAGATGAGCAGACAGGAGGAGAAATGGGCTGAGTGACAGTGAAGAGCAGCTATCCACGTTCACTGCAGCATTATTCACAGCAGCCATGATACAGAAACAACCCAAGTGTCCATCCACGTATGAAGAGAGAAATTGTGGTATACATGCACACACATACATACATACATACATACAGGGTGGTGTAAAAGTGGGCTTATAGTGGTTCATGTAGAAAATAATGCAATAATTAATCAATAATAATACAAGAATAAACTGCTTTGTGTACTCACAAATGGAAATCTAACTTTTCCTCACTATATACATATATGTGTATGTGTGTGTGTGTATAGATATATGTACATATATATACATATGTGTGTATAGATATATGTATATATATATCTATATATGTATATATGTATATATGTGTGTATATATATATATGTATGTATATGTATATATGTATCTATATCTATATATATATGTATATATATGTACATATATCTATACACACACACACACACACACACACACACACACACACTCCTATATAATAAAGAGGTGACATGCAAATGGTCATTAAGGTGCGATGCGAAATGACCAGTGGAGAGCTACAGGAGAGCTGGCAGCACGGGGGGCGGTGGGGGGAGAGCAGCTGAGGCAGTGAGCTACTCGTGCGCGGATGGGAGCGCAGGGCTCCTAGCATGCACACAAAGCCAGCTGCCATAATGGCCAGGACAGCAGGGTCCCTCACCCAGGCCCCGCCTCCCAGGGAACAGTCAGGGGGGCCCCTGGGGCCTAGGCAACGTGAAAAGGTGCGCGTTTGATGGGAGAAAAGTCGAAGAAATAGAGGGGAAGGTCTGAAGGCTCTGTGGGGTCGGGTGGTCGGCAGGAGTAGGTTTGGAGCGCGCTGGGGAAGGAAGAGGAACATCCGATTGGAAACGGCTCAGCGAACTACCTTTCTCCTTGCGAACCGGGCGGCGCCAGCCGTGGCCCGAATGGCGGATGTTCCGTGAGTGGACTCGGGACCGACATGTGTGTGGCGGCGGCAGCCGCAGCGCTCCCGAAACTTCGCTGATTCCAAAGAGCAAGCAGCGGTCAGACAAGCCCTCTCCAACCGGAGGCCCTGCGCTCGCCGCGCAACGGAAGGAAACGCCCTTTGAGGAGGACCTGGAAACCCCGGAGGCATGTGGCCCGGAGCATTGTGGGATTGTGAGGGGCGCCCGGGCACTGCGGCTAGCACGTGAGCCTGGTAGTGCGCATGTGCATGGCCAGCCCCATCGTCCTCAGTCTCGCAGCATTTGGACGTGACTTCCGGCAGGAAACTATTTCTCTTGAGGCTCGCCGTCCCCTTGCAGCAAGGAAGATGAGAATTAAAGGTTCTGTGTGTTACCTTGGTTAGGAGCGAGGACATGAGCTGCGGGTACGACCAGCTCCAGCTCTGCGAGGAGTCCACACGCACCTCCCGGGTGAAGCGCACCGCCATCGCAGCCTTCAGTGAAACCGTACGGTCTTCCAAGAGCAGGGCCACCCACACCCAGGAGAAATGCAGCCGGGAGTGCCTGGAGCGCTTCCGGCGGCCTGAGGGCGATCAAAAGGAGACGCGGAGGATCCTGCTGCACTCACAGCGGCCCCAGCCTCGCATCGATCATGGAGATCCACGAGAGCCGAGAGCCGCCGGAAGCTGGGACAGGAGCTGCGGACACAGGCCTTGGACAGCCGGGGGGTCGATCAGCGCAGGAACAGCCTGAAGCCAGACCTCATGCAGCTGCGCAAGATCCGAGACCAGCGCTTGGTATGGCTCGCCCAGAAAGGCGCCCGGCAGAAGAAAATCATCGCGTGGTTGGGAATCAAAAAGGAGACTGAAGACCAGAATGCACTGATGGAGGATGTCCTGGATTGTGAGAGGGATGTCTGAAAGGTCCAAGATTTTGAGAGGGTGCAAGCCAAGCTGGGGACCGCCCCCCACCATGCACAAATTTTGTGCGCCAAGTCTCTCTCTCTCTCTCTCTCTCTCTCTCTCTCTCTATATATATATATATATGTATATGTATATGTATATATATATATATATATCACAGTTTAAACACTTTGCATACACACACACACACACACACACACACACATATATATATATATATATATATATATATATAGAGAGAGAGAGAGAGAGAGAGAGAAGATTATTCAGCTATAAAAGTAGACCCTACCATTTGACATGACCTGGATGGATCTGGAGGACATTATACTAAGTGAAATAAGTCAAACACAGAAAGCAGAACGCTGCATGACCTCACTTCTGTGTGGATTCTGAACAAGTCAAATACACAGAAGCAGAGAGAAGAGTGGTTGCCAAGGGCAAGGAGATAGGAGATGTTGGTCGAAGGTTACAGAGCTGTAGATATGTGGGATGAATGAGTCAAGGGATCTAATGCATAGCATGAGGACTGAGTTAGTAATACTGTGCCGAATGCTGAACATTTGCCCAGAGAGTAGATTTCAGGTGCTCTCAACACACACAAGTAACTATGTGAGGTGAGTGATATATGTGTTATTTAGCTTACCTGTAGTCATCATTTCACTATGAATATGTCTACCAAAACATCATATTTTACACCTTAATTATATATAATTTTTATGAAAAATAAAGACGTGTATATCAAACACACATGAGAAATGAACAGTATTAGCTGGTTACAGGTGTCGAGGCCTCTGGGCTCTTAGTCACCAAGTTGAAACCAACTCTTGTGCATTGTCACCAGCACAAAGTTTGGAACCACCCCCACCGCAGGACCCCTGTTACAATGGCCACCCCAAGGTTGGACCTCTCTGAAAGTTTCCAGTGGGGAATCGAAATGACAGAGGCTCAGCTGTCCCCATCCAGCCCTGGTGCATGACCAAGGCCAGGATTTCTCCCTGTTTACCACTTCAGGCCGCACAGGGCTCCATGCTCAGGAGGAGAGACTGAATTGGGCTGTCAGTTCCCAGAGATGGTTTCCTTCCCCAGGGCCTTGGGGACTCAGGCAATTGCCAAACTCTATGGCCCCTGGTTCCCCTTAAGTGTGATAGATGGGCTGAGTTTTCCCGGCAGTTTAAACACTTTGCATTGATTTGTGTATTAGTTTGTATATTGTTTTGAGATACCAATTTCAAGACAAGCTTTGTCTGTCGTCCATCAAAGCTCACTGGTGCTTTATCTTCATTCTGAGTTGGCTGCTCATCAGATTCTAGCAGGCTGCTGCCCAAAGACCCCGCAGCCTGCGACCTCCATTCATCACAGCTCGGGGTCATCCAGCCTCAGGTGTGTTGAGATTCAGTGGGAGATGCCGGCCGCTGGGGCCTGACGCTCAGCACTATTCTCTGCTCCATGGAGAGCTCTTCCCATTGCAAGATACTGGAAACTCTTTTGATATAGGAACTCTCACAAGCATCTCACAGATGTGGATACTGAGGGCATAGATGTGAATGAGGGCATCAAGGGGATAGATGGTGATGGACACATAAAGCTAAATGTAATTTAAGTTAAAAAAATTATGCAGTAGAGACAGATAGGAACCATAGCTGCATCCCAACAGCATTTCAAAATAGACAGAAAGGAAACAACCATTGAGAATGGAGCACTTTTTCTCTGACTTGCCAAGCATCTATGCTTATACCTGTGATTGGGTACAGCTTTGGTGGAGGGCCATGGGGATTGAGGTGAAGCCAATCACCCTTCCTGCAGCATCTTGCTCCCTCAAGGGGACTGGTTTCTGTCCTTCATCCATCCCTGGAACAAGCCAGTTCTCTGTCCTGCAGGGGTAGACGTGTGACACCTTGTGTGGGCAGCTCATCCCCTCCCAGGACAGCTCACTCTCCCAGCCCTGCTTTACTACACTTTGACAGAAAGAGACAAAATTCCAAGAGACACCCCACCCATGCCTCTCAGCCCCGAATCCTGGCCTGAGGGGCCCAAGGTCATAAATGAATCTGAACCAAATGGGGCTGACAGTGAAATCAGTTCACAACATACAACATCACAGCCTTTCTTTCTCCCCTCTGCTTTCTTCCCCTCCCCTCCCCTCCCCTTTTTCTCATCTCCTCTTCCCTTTCTCTCCCACTGTTTCAAGGGCAGGAGCCTTACTGATTACTTTCTTTCTTTGGATATGCACAGGGTCCTGGCCCCCCACATCAATAGTATGGTGGAGACAGGAGCTAGGTGATGCCAGGGTCCCCTCACCTGGAATTTAAATTCTCCAAAGAGCACCAGACAAAGTGCCCACAAAACATAGTAGCAGACTCTGGGTGCTGGCAAGGTCACTCAGCTCACCAGGAAAGCTGGTCCCACCGGACCGCCAGGGACCTGAGATGTCTCAACAACGGGTGTATGAGGGTCACTAGGAGGATCACTATGGACCTGGGGGTGGCAGTAAATGAGGAAAACGGAGTTAACGCTAATAAAAATGTGTAAGAAAAAAATCAGTGACCTTCAGTCTATTTCTGACCCTTTGCATCCCCATTAGCAGGACCCACATCCCCTCCTCTTGCCTTTCTTAAGAGAACCAAGTTTCAGACCTTGCCATTCTCCTCCCTCTCATGTATTTGTTCAAATAGGGATGGCTCTCCAATATATGAAGAGATGCTCAGCCTCATTCGGAATAAAACAAATAC
>PVJN01039384.1:0-19823 GCA_004026805.1 Lasiurus borealis
GGACTGAGCCAAGAAGTTAAGTCTTAATTATAATTAAATTCTCTAAGTTCTGGGAAAGAACCTAGCCAAAAAGTTAACTTCATTATATGATCACCTAGCAAGAGAATCTTCTTTTGAACTTTGCTGACGATGTAAGGTGAAAAGATGATGCTTATAAAATAAAAAGGCCGAGACCGGTTTGGCTCAGTGGATAGAGCGTTGGCCTGCGGACTGAAAGGTCCCAGGTTCGATTCTGGTCAAGGGCATGTACCTTGCTTGCGGGCACATCTCCAGTGTGGGGTGTGCAGGAGGCGGCTGATCAATGTCTCTCTCTCATCGATGTTTCTGACTTTCTATCCCTCTCTCTTCCTCTCTGTGAAAAATCAATAAAATATATTTTTTTAAAAAATGTTTTTAATAAAATAATAAAATAAAAAGAACCAAGTCTTTATGATTATGAGTCCATAAATAATCTAGTTATCCAGTGTGAAGTTCCTATTAATTAATTAATATTTTTTAAATGGTATCCCAACTGAAAAACTTCTAATGTAGTCAGCCTTTACAACTTCTGGCTCTCTCAAATTCAACAGCCAACCATCTGTTATGTGAAGCTTACGGCTATATTTGTATTGCCACAGAGACAGTGCGGAGTTTTCTTTGAAATCTGAAACTTGAAATAATTTCAACAGAGACGCTGCTTTTGGAACTCAGGATTCTTGGAATCCCTGTTACTCAACGGACAAGCCAGTAAAATCCTCAGCGTGATTTTCCAGAAAGGAGTTTCTCAATTAACAGCAACAAAGGAGTAACTCAGCTCTTCTCCTGACCTTGTTTGGGCACTGTACCAGGGTACCGAAGGCCAGGAGACAACTCCAAAAGCCTGTTCTGCACTCTGATGTACATATAATAAATATAAGTATATTTGAAATAAGATATTTTTAAAGTTTGTAGGCAACTTCTTGATGTTTTTTTTAAATTATGAACTCTTAGCATTTAAATAAAAACAGACATGATATTGGGAAATGAAAGTAAAAGACTATGAGTAGGCGCCTGTGAATGGACTTACCCTGCAAAAGCGAGGCAATGAAGGCAGTTGCTACGCTGCTAGAGCACAACAGAATGGAGTGATCAAGGTAGTATTTCCCCTCTGGAATCCAGCCCAATATTACCGCCGCCACGGCTGCTAGAAAACCGACGACTGTGGCTTGAACCTAAAAAATTGTTTTCATAAAAATTTTCAATGGAATTATTCACTTTGCAAACACACCTGTAAGCCTGATTACATAACTGTGCACATGAGAAGTCAGAGGAAAGTATTGCTCCCAGTAATTGAGCTGCCTTTTAGAGAAACTACTGGATTTTAGTTTAATATTCTCTAAGGCGGTGGGTTCTCCAAGCTGCCCAGGTATGGAATAGGATTCAGGGATCTGTTTTTAACAAGCATCTCCAGTGACTTTCACGATGTCATCCACAGATCATCTAAGAAAAGAGTGACTTAAGGGCTGAAAAGCAGACAACCCACAAAAGGGAAGTCTGATGCCAGAGGCAGTGTTGGCAAGAGACTGGACTTTACCATCCAAAGATAAGAGTTTGACCACTGGCCACACCACTTACTTAATCTTGTGGCAAACCATTCAAATTCATTTATTCAATAACTATTAACTGAGCGTCTATTATGTACCAGGCACTATGCTTGGTGTTGGGCTACAATAGTGGTCAAAACAGGTTTATTCCCTGCTGTTAAAGAGCTTTGGTTGGTGGACATTAAACAATAACCTTACATGTAATCACAATCATGATTAATGCTATACAAACTTTAGTTCCTGCCCAGTTGGTGTGGCTCAGTGGTTAAGTATCAATCTATGAACCGGTCAGGGCACATGCCTGGGTTGTGGGCTTAATCCGCAGTAGAGGGCATGCAGGAGGCAGCCAATCGATGATTCTCTCTCATCACTGATGTTTCAATATATCCTCCCTCTTCCTTCCTCTCTAAAATCAATAAAAATATTGTTTTTATAAATGTATATATTTTGGGGGGACATCCTACATTTGTACAAATATTAACTCAAACTGGCTCTCTCATACATTTATGACAAAAAATATTTTGTATATTTATATTATATATTTTTCATATTTAGAAGCACACAATTTCTAGAGAAAGAAAACTTTCAAAATCATCGATATTCATTTATTCTATCCCTTTTTCACAGTACTAAATTAAATTACCACTTGGAGTCTCCTGAAACAATTAAATGGTAGATTTAACTAAAATTTATTTCATTCTTACAGGTAATAACCAAGATCTGTAAACACAAGATCTATAAATAAATATGTGCATCACTTACCTGTTTCAAAGCCAAGTTGCCAATTATCAGGTTCCACTTTTCAATGGGTGAATCCATCTTCCCAATATTGACCTGTTAAGGTGGATATTTTCAGGTATCACAGAATAAGCTAAATGCTCTCTATTCTATTTAAACAGCATATGAAGTCTTAAAGCCAAAGATAATTCCTTAGTAAATCTGATGAGCTCACATGGTGGTTTAAATATAATTCTGAGTTCACGACCAGTCTTACATCTCACACATGGGCCAGCTAATACTACCCACCTTCCCAGTGGTGTTACTTTACAACTAACACCATCAAGAGCATCCTAACATGCCAAATTTTATGTATGTATGCCCAATATAAATGCATAATTTTCAGTTGCTAGCATATAATTTCACATCATGAAACTAATGTAATCTGAAGAATTACTGACCAAAAACTCCAGATATAAACAACTCATTCATATTAATATAATTTATATTTGAGTTATGACTAACACTGTTAATAATTTTTAAAAATTCATTCAGTTCAATATAAATTTTGATCATGTATCTCATTATTAAAGTTTATACCTCTTTCTGCTAAATGGAAGAATGTACTCCAAAAATATTATTATTAACATTTTATTATGCTATAAACCAAATCATACTTATCAATCACTTAGGATTCATAAAATGTATGAATGTAAATCTGACAAGTTTTTTCAATCCAGTGTTTTGGAAAACAATGAGCAATCGTTATTAAAAGTACTATAGGGAGCCAGGTTTCAATTATTCATCATTTGCTTGGTCGTAGGAGACAGGTGGAGGGCAAAGTGGAAAATATATAAGGGTATTGTATACTGACTAGAGGACCAGTGCACGAATTTATGCACCTTGAAAGGAACTGTGGGTCGAAAGGCTGCAGTGGGCACAGGGTGGGTCTCAGCCCTCCTCCACAACCCCACTCGGCCCCTCCTGCCACGGCCCCCTGGTCCCCTGTCTGCCGGCAATCTGCTCCTGTCACCGTTCCCACGCGCTGATGGCACTAGCCCACTTGCACCCACTGATAGTGCAGAGCTATTGGGGCCGGTGCCAGCAGGGAGTACAAGCGGTAGCTGCTGCCCCAATCACCCCTCAGGAGCATGGGGAGGTAGAGAAGCCCTCAGGGGTGATTAGTGCTGGCAGCTGCTGCTCAAACCCGCTGATGGAGCCGAGTAATCAGAACCAGCACCAGCAGCGGGTGTGAGCAGTGGATGGGACCATGGTGCACAGAAACAAAGAATTTTCAGTAACCACCAGAGGCTTGCCCCGATGACAGCAACCTGCCTTGGTCTGGTGCCCCCATTCACCTGCTCCACCATCCTGCCCTAGCCAATGACTGCTATGTTCTGCACATGTCCCCTGGTGGTCAGCGCACATCATAGTGACCAGTTGTTTGATTGGTCCACCATTTGGTCTATTTGCATATTAGCCTTTCGTTATATAGGATGGGTGGTTTTAACTATGGTCAAACTGGCTTCATACCATTCAGTTACATACTGCATCAACCTTTCCTGTATCAATCTAGAAAACAGATCCTAACTTCACTCCAGAGTGTAGTCTCAAAGTATTCAGCAAATGCAAATATTAATATCTCTCAGTGTTTTTGGAATAATTATTCATTCTGTCTTAATTTATATACTTCTTTTCTAAGCTTAGAAATCTAAATTATTAATACCATTACTTGGAACTTTAATTTTTCTTTATTTTATAAATTTTACAATTTGAATTGAAAGTCTAACTTAACATTATTAGGGATAGAGGTTCTGCCAACTTTTTCATATCCCTCCACTGAAATGTAAGTTCAATGCGGACAGGATCATTTTCTGTTTTGTTTGGTGCTGATTTCCTAGCACACTGAGCAATGCTTGGCATATAACAAAGATTCAAAAGTATTTTTGGCTCAGTGGACTGAAGGGTCCCAGGTTCGATTCTGGCCAGGGTCACATGCCCGGGTTGTGGGCTCAATCCCCAGTAGGGGGCATGCAGGAGGCAGCCAATCAATGATTCTCTCTCATCATTGATGTTTATCTCTCTCTCCCTGTGCCTTCCTCTCTGAAATCAATAAAAATATATTCTAAAAATGTATATTTTTAAATTAATGAATTAAAAAGACAGGATGTTATAAAATAATTTCAGAAAATCAAGAGTTCTCTGAGAAGAGGTTCAAGGCAACAGAAGTGAATTTTGCCTATAGAGGAAAAGTGCTTATCAAATTGTGTTTGGCAATGTGCCTCTGGGAAATAGTTTCACAGGCTTTTTTTTTTTAATACGATCTTTAGGACAATGGATACCATTTTTACTCATTTATATCTAGCATTCAGAAGCAGGAAATTTCAGACATCAGGTAATTGCACCCAACAATTTGTAGAACCACTGTACTTGGCTTATTTTCCAATTATATACTATTGTTATGTTTCTATAATAATATCTACTATAAAATAATTACCTACTGTTGTAAAGATAAAAATCCAGGAAAAATTCTCAAGTTAAGTATTTTTTAAGCCTCACCTGAGAATATGTTTTTATTGATTTTTATACAGAGGAAGATAGGGAGAGAAGAAAGAAAGAAGAAAGGGAAAGAAAGTGAGGAAAAGAGGGAGGGAGAAAAGGAGAGAGAGAAAAAGAGAAGAGAAACATCAATGATTGGTTGCCTCCTATACTTGCCCTGACCGGAGATGAAACCCGCAACCCTTTTGGTGTATGCTTTATAGAGTAACAAGTTTTAAGGACAATTAACCTTCCACAGATTGAGGTAATAGACTATATCTGATATTTTATGTTTTAAGATCACTATCTTTATACTTTCCTGAATGAAGCCTTCCCTATAATCCTATAAGCTCATTTATCCTGATTCTCCAGCAGATAACCATAAAAATGAGAAAAGACCCTTTCATTGAGCAAAAAGATTAAAATAATCATAGACTTCTAAAGCTATAACGATTTTTACTCCTTTAACAAGTGAAAATTAAAACTATCTTGGAAAACTGTAAAAATTTTTTAGAAGGTTTTTGGCACATAGTTGAAAAGGCTGATTTTCAAACAGTGCTTGTTTTAAGTTGAACAAATAATTCTCTTCCCTCGGGGAGTACAATTAGGAATCAGCTACAGCAGTCTCAATTACACAACAGGCAACTAAGTGAAGGTTGTAGCAGGTGGGGGGGCGGGGGGGCACCTGACGTAAGAGAAGGGAAGCGGGGTTTCATTGTAGGAACTAACAGTCCACTGGACAGGGGAGGCACCAGGTGATTGGCAGTGTTAGTAACTGATAAGAAATATGGGTAAAAGGGAATGAGTGGAGTAAGATAAAGTCATGAGTTTGGTTTGAATGCAGTGAGGAGTGCAGACACTGGAAAATTCAGCTCTGGAGGTCAGGAAAGAGACTAGAGACACGGGGCTGAGCCGCGTGCAAGCTGTGTTGGATTGCATGAGATCACTGACAGAGACACGTGGGACAAAGTACTAAAACCTTCAGAAAACCTCAAATCAAGAGGATGAGCAAAGAAAAAGAGACCAAAAACGTAGACTGAGGAGCAGCAATGAAAGAGGTGGGAGAAAGAGGAGAGTGTGGGGTCTCAGAGCTGAGGATAGTAAAATCTTCAAGGAGAGAACTGCCAGTGAAGAGTCCATAGGAGGTGAGACTTGGGGGATTTTGCTCTTAGGAAGTCATTAATCTGGGATGTGAGGTGACGGCACTGATTGCCATGGTTGATTTGGCTCATCTGGCTGGCTAAGCGGGTGTCCCCTTCCGCCGTCACCAGTCCATATGCTGCCTCCGAAAGCTACACACTCAAGTCAAAGAGGACGGCCTTCCCTTAAGAAGAGAGGACTTGCCAAAACCGGTTTGGCTCAGTGGATAGAGTGTCGGGCTGCAGACTGAAAGGTCCCAGGTTCGATTCCAGTCAAGGGCACGTACCTTGGTTGTGGGCACATCCCCAGTAGAGAGTGTGCAGGAGGCAGCTGATCGATGTTTCTCTCCCATCGATGTTCCTCTCTTATCTCTCTCCCTTCCTCTCTGTAAAAAATTAATAAAATATATGAAGAAGAAGAGGAGGAGGAGGAGGAGAAGGAAGAAGAAGAAGAAGAAGGGACTTGTCTTCAGTCCATTAGAACCTCCAAACAAGGTCTCAGAAAGTCAATGACTTGGAGTTGCTCTCACAGTGGACAGTGTATCAAAACTGGACTACAGCTGACGATGACTCTCCAGCATTCTATAAGAATCGGAGTACTCTGCCTAGCAAACAAGACCATTCTCTAAGTAAGTCAAACCCCATCAGCTAGATGAATATACCATGTTAGCAAAGCTTGATGCCACAGTGACTGGTTTTCCATTTCCTAATATGCTTACTTTACTCCTCTCAAATCCAAAAAAAAAAAAATTTCAAGTGGCTACTCTGGATCTTTTAGCGAATTCATGAGCCAATTCTGTCATCTCTCTCTGAAAATGGGTTCTGGATTCCAACAGGTCTCCCCAAGCCAATGTTATCTCCATTTGTCTGCCTGCTTCAGTCTTTGCCCCCCGTAGACCTGGCTCAACACGACAGTCACAATCACCTGTTAAAAATATATATCATGCTGAGACTGGTTTGGCTCAGTGGATAGAGCGTCGGCCTGCGGACTGAAAGGTCCCAAGTTCGATTCCAGTCGGGGGCATGTACCTTGCTTGCGGGCACATTTGCAGTGTGGGGTGTGCAGGAGGCGGCTGATCGATGTCTTTCTCATCAATGTTTCTGACTTTCTATCCCTCTCCCTTCCTCTCTGTGAAAAATCAATAAAATATATTTAAAAATATATATATCTATCAGGTCACATCATTCCTCTGTTCAACATCTTCCCCAAAGGCCTCCCATTTCACACGAGAACCAAAGCCCCTGCAATGGCTGGTCAGGTCACCTCATCCCCGGTGACTTATTCCCTCGCTCACGTGGTCCCAGCCCTACTGGCCTCTGCGCTGCTCACCCAACACGGCGGTTCTCAGATTTTGGATGTGCTTCAGAATCGCCTGGAAAGCCGGTTAAAATACAGACTGCTGAGCCAGACACCCGTAATTTCTGAGGCAGCAGCTTTGGAGGGAGGCCAGGAATTTGCATTTTCTCCCAAGTAGCTGACACGGCTGATCAGAAGACCACATTCCGGGAACCATGGGTCTAACAGATCAGCAACGGTCCTGCCTCTGACCTTTGGCACTGCCTGCATCATCTCTATCTCAAAGAGCCCCAAGAAAGAAACATTAAGCCAAAACCGGTTTGGCTCAGTGGATAGAGCGTTGGCCTGAGGACTGAAAGGTCCCAGGTTCGATTCCGGTCAAGGGCATGTATCTTGGTTGCAGGCACATCCCCAGTGGGGGGCGTGTAGGAGGCGGCTGATCGATGTCTCTCTCTCATCGATGTTTCTAACCTTCTATCCCTCTCCATTCCTCTCTGTAAAAAAATCAATAAAATATATTTTAAAAAGAAATAAACATTAACAAATGAGTATAAGGAAAAAGTGGTGGCTCGTGGCAACGAGCTAAGAAAACATGGATGGTGCATCAAGTCTATGGTGTCTTAATCGCTTTGAGAGCTGAGTAATTCCTTCAGTGTCTGACTCAGGCATCTTATGATCCGTGACACCATCCCTGACCCAGGGAAGGCAGCAATGTCACCCTGCCTCCCCAAAGGCAGGCCCAACCAGATCGCTCTGCAGGGAAGGCCACCACGGATACACTGAGCTTCTAATCAGCTTTGGCGTTCTCTCTTAAATATGAACACACACACAGACGTGACCAGATGTTTGAGGAAAACATCTAATATAAAATACAGAGGCTAAAACAACTACAGTTCAAATTAAAAAATAAAGTATAAATTCAGCTCAACCAGTGCGGCTCATGCAGGAGGCAGCTTATCAATCATTGATGTTTTTATCTCTCCCTCTCTCATCACTGAGGTTTCTCTCTCTCCCTCTCCCTTCCTCCCTTTGAAATCCATAAAAACATTTTTTTTTAAAAGAGTGAACTCACCTTTATTCAGTTTTAACGGTAATGTAATCAAATTAAACATTTAATTTGCAGCTATTCCTTTTTTAACCATAGTCCCCACACTATGGTCTATTTCAAAACGAACGTTTAATCTATTATTTGAATCTAAACGAATGCTGGATAATGCTTGAGAATGTCGCTTTTAGAACTATTTTCTTTTGAGGTAAGCTAGCCAAAATTTCCACTTTTCTGCGAAGTTACCAAGTTGCATAAGGCTTGTGTGCTTCACTGTTATTTATCAGAACAAAGTTCGTTTTCCCACACAATGAAACAAAAGCCACCTTTTAACTCTCATCCCAGTAACCTTCTTTTCCCTGCAAGGTTGCCACTTTTGTTTTTCAAGACCTCTTCTTCACTCCCTTCTCCTGCCAAAAAGCCTCTTCTTGGGTTTGGTTCTACCGAGGTGACCCACCAGTTCTTAAAACATAAAGCATGCAAATTGCTGTTTACTGCCGCTTCTCGGGAGAAGGAGGCCTGTAATTTTCAGATCAGACAACCCAGAGGATCCTCTGGGTATCCCATCCAGCAGAAATACTTAGCACAGCCCTGACGTCTAGAAATGTATCCGACAGACAGAAAAAATAAAATGTTTCCTGATACCGGTTCTCCATACAGATGAAAACAGCGTAAGTAACGTACATACTTCGAGGAAGGAAAGAACTTACTGCGGTGGATAATCTGGATGCCAATGTCATTTCCAAGTTCCCTTTGAGACCAAGCAGTGCAGGAACTAAAATAAAAACTTCTGTTACTTTTTTGAACACCTCCCAGTGCTGTAAGGAAAACAAAAATAGAATCTGCTGACACTTAAAAAAAAAAACACATTTTAGAACAAAGATATTTCTAAAAAAACCTCAGCCTTTTTCCCAATGTTGCATTTGCAGTTGGAATGACAACACAGGTCATTTAATCAGTGGACATTGAGCTTAACCCCATTCTCCATAGCTCTGATGCCTTGGGTTACTTTAGAAGCTCCCGTTAGGGTTGGAAGTGGTAGGTGATAATCACTACATCCAGCTTGCTACACACTCTACCCTTAAAGTTTACTTTATCCCTTTCTGATGGCAAAAGTTAGTGTAACTCATGGTTAAGAGCACAGACTCAAAAACCAGGTGATATGGGTTGGAATCTTGGTTCTAACCCTAATTACAACCACCCCATAGGAAAACTGAATTAATATTATTATCTAATTTCACAAATCCTATATAATAAAAAGGTAATATGCAAATTGACAGGATGGTGGAACAACCAGTCACTATGATGTGCACTGACCACCAAGGGGCAGATGCTCAATGCAGAAGCTGTGCCCTAGAGCCCCTGTGGCAGCACTAAGGATGTCCCGGGGAGTGGGCCTAAGCCATCAGTCAGACTTCCCCCAGGGATACTGAACTGCAAAAGGGCACAGGCTGGGCTGAGGGACCTCCCCTCCCTGAAGTACACAAATGTTGTGCACTGGGCCTCCAGTAAAGGAATAAAGATTCAGAGAAGTTAAATGATTTTCCCAAGGTCAAAAAATGAGACTCAGAATTGACCTCAGGAGTTCTGAGTCATCCATGTTCTGGTCCCAACTTGAGGTTTTGAAGTACAGTGGTAACTCGAGATATGAGTGTCCTAACATACGAGATTTTTGAGATACGAGCCTTTGAGCGAGTGATTTTTGCTTTGAAATACGAGCAACATTTGAGATAGGAGTAATCGCGCGGATTGGCCGGCTGCACACGACCCACCAGTTTACCGCAACTCGAGCATCTCATAGTTTCCCACGCCTCAAGGTTATGGAACGAATTAAACTCATATCTCGAGGTACCACTGTATAAGGTTGCAGAGCATCTATAATAATAAAAGTATAATATGCTGCTAAAACCGGTTTGGCTCAGTGGATAGAGCGTCGGCCTACGGACTGAAAAATCCCAGGTTCAATTTGGTCAAGGGCATGTACTTTGGTTGCAGGCACATCTCCAGTAGGGGGCGTGCAGGAGGCAGCTGATTGATGTCTCTTTCTCATCTATGTTTCTAACTCTCTATCCCTCTCCCTTCCTCTCTGTAAAAAATCAATAAAATACATTTTTTTAAAAAGTATAATATGCTAATTAGACCTGATGTTCTTCCTGATGACCTTGTGGATGAAGCCGGGGCTGTGAGGGCTGAGGCAGCCACCATGGCAGGCAGGGCCTGAGGCAGAGGATGTGGCCGCCACAGCATTTGGGGGTGGGAAGGTCAAGGCTGAGGAAGCAGCCCCTTGCATGAATTTCATGCATCAGGACTCTAGTAAGATCGTAAAAGGGCATTAAATTGGAAATTAGACTTATGATTCGAGGCCTGGATCTTTCATAAATCTAACTGTGTGATCCTGGATGAGGCATGTATCTTGCAAATCTCAATTTCTTCATCCATGAAATGCAGATACTATCTGCTCTGTCTAGACCTTTGGGAAATACCAGGATAATGAAAGTAACACACATTAAAGTACCTTATGAACTGAAAAGACTATACCAATGACTTAACACAATGTGCTATTTTACAAACGCTATTAAGAGGTGACTGTCCCAGTAAGAAACTTTATAAACTCAGCATGTTAAATTATGCCAAAAAATAATCAAGACCACAGCCATCATTAATACCAAGACAGATGAGAAAAAATTTAAATCCATCAGCTAAATTAAAGGAAAATTCACTTTGTCCCCAAAGTTTCCCAGAGCAGCGGTTCTCAACCTGTGGGTCGCAACCCCTTTGGGGATCAAATGACCCTTTCACAGGGGTCACCTAAGACCATCGGAAAATGCAGATATTTACATCACGATGCATAACAGTAGCAAAATGTCATGGTTGGGGGTCACCACCACATGAGGAACTGTATGCAAGGGTGGCGGCCTTAGGAAGGTTGAGAACCACTGCCCTAGAGGTTGTTCTAAACAGGTGTGGAACCAGGGCCAAAAAAAGAGTTTAGGAAATGTTTATCAGATCAGCCTCTGGTAAAACCCTGGTTCAAAGGCTTTTCAAGGAAAAAGCAACTAAAGATGGGCCTAAAATAGCACTGGGACTCCAGTAGCATCCTGGAGTCCTTACCCTGTCAACAGGTGACAAACATGTTCTTGTCCATGTTTCACGATGGGTTAGGGATTCTGCTGTGCTAGGGGGGAGATGCATCCTTCAGAGACAATGGTGTGGCAGCAGTGGTAATGATGACAATGATAATGATCAATAACAACAGATAGTAAGAACCACACTGCTAGGGATATAATGGGTTAAAATAAAACACAAACTTACTAAAAGTAACACAAAAAGCTACCTTATGTTATAATAAAGAGTCTAAGCCCTGGCTGGTTTTGCTCAGTGGATAGAGTGTTGGCCTGGGATCTGAAGGGCCCTGGGTTCGATTCCAGTCAAGAGCACATGCTGGGGGTTATAGGCTCGATCTCTAGTGGGGGACGTGCAGGAGGCAGCCAATTAATGATTCTCATCACTGATGTTTCTATCTTTCTCCCACTCTCCCTTTCTCTCTGAAATAAATAAAAATCTATAAAAAAATAGTAAACATAGAGTCTAAAGACATATTTATAAGGATATTTATGACAGCACCAGCGTGGGGGAATGAGTAAGTAGAGTCTGGTGTATACATACAATGGAACGTCAAGCACTCACTTGAAAACGCAGAATATCTTGGTTACTAATTTGGGACGATGTTCACGCTGTAATATTAAGCAATGACAATAGGTTCCAGAAAAAGATATACAGCATCTCATTTTTATATTTTTGGAAAAAACCACCACCACTTCTGTATATACTTATGCATAGAAACAAGCCTGCGGGCATATACACTGAACTCAGAAGGAGGTAACCCCTGGAGGTGAAGAGAGACGGGGCTGAAGATGAGGAATAGGAAAGACTCTTTACCTTTTGTTTAACGCTCTCTATTGTTTAAAGCCAACTTTCTAATTGTAAAACTTTATTGAAGACTAAACGTTCTGGCCAGGAGACTATGATCTTAGAACCTCTAAAGCAGTGGTTCTGAACCTTCCTAAGGCCACGACCCTTGCATACAGTTCCTCATGTGGTGGTGACCCCCAACCATGAAATTTTGCTACTGTTATGCATCGTGATGTAAATATCTGCATTAGGCGACCCCTGTGAAAAGGTCATTCGACCCCCAAAGGGGTCGCGACCCACAGGTTGAGAACCGCTGCTCTAAAGGAAAACACCTACAAAGAGCAAATTCTCTACCAGAGTCCACGTCAGTTCCTTCTACTATGGGGTAGCTGAAATCTACAGTAAGTGTCTGGGCCGAAACCGGTGTTGCTCAGTGGATAGAGCGTCGCCCTGAGGACTGAAGGGTCCCAGGTTCGATTCCAGTCAAGGGCATGGACCTTGGTTGCAGGCACATCCCCAGTGCAGGGCGTGCAGGAGGCGGCTGATCTCTCTCTCTCTCTCTCTCTCTCTCTGTCTCTCTCTCTCTCTCTCTCTCTCTCTCTCTCTCTCGTCGCTGTTTCTAGCTCTCTATCCCTCTCCTTTCAATAAAATGTATTTATATATTTAAAAAAGTAAGTGTCTGGGATGCACCCTGGAGCCACGAAGGCCGCGAAGGGCCGGGCGCACGCGCACCTGGACCACGTCCAGCACCATGCCGGCGGACACGGTGCCGAAGCCGGCCAGCAGGAAGGGCACCAGGATCTGCAGCGCCATGACGCCGCTCGACTCCCGGGGCGGCTTCGGGGCCGCGGCTTCCACCAGCGCCGCCTCCTCGCCGCCCGGCCGCTCCTCGGCCGGGAGCATGGCCGTGGTCTCGGAGGCCTCGCCCGCGTCGCAGTAGTTGTAGTCGGCGTAGTCGTCGTAGGTGGGGCCGTAGGCGGCGGGCGGCGGGTGCCCGGGGGCGCCGGGGTGGTGCTCGGCGTGCGGCTCGGCCCGGGCCCCGAAGGCCTGGCCGGCGGCGGGCAGCGCGTCCTGCCAGAGGCCGCCCGCCTTCTTGGGCCGCTCCTCCGGCGCCTTCTGGAAAAGGACGGGGCCCATGCCCCGCAGCGAGCTCAGCAGCGGCCCGCACGCGCCCGTCTGCGGGCGCAGAGTCCAGTCCGCGAAGCCGCCGCCGCCGCCCGCACCGCCGCTCGCTGGACTCGTCGCAGCCCTTCCTTTGCTATTGGTCATATTGTCCTCGCAGGGCCCGGGCTGCTCAGACCGCAAGCTCCGTGCACCGCCGCGGAGGGGGCAGGGCCGCAGCGGGGCCGGTCCCCATTAGGACGCCGAACGCATGTGGGAGCGAAATCACGGAGTCCGCTAAGAAAGGATGTTCAGACGCTCCACACAGGGATGGGACCTGGGAAAGGAAAGGAAAAGGGATTTTTTAAAAAAAATCAGAGGAACTCTGTGGATACTTAAGGTTTTCATAATTAAAAGATATAAAACACGCCAAAACCGGGTTGGCTCAGTGGATAGAGCATCAGTCTGCGGACTGAAAGGTCTCAGGTTCGATTCCGGTCAAGGGCATGTGCCTTGGTTGCGGGCACATCCCCAGTAGGGGGCGTGCAAGAGGCAGCTGATCGATGTCTCTCTCTCATCCATGTTTCTAACTCTCTATCCCTCTCCCTTCCTCTCTGTAAAAAATCAATAAAATATTTTTAAAAAAGATATAAAACACTGTCCTCGCAACACTGCCATCAGATAGGTATTATTAGCTCTATTTTATAAATCGGTTTTAATCGTTCATCCCCGGCTCATGAAACGATCAAGCACAGAGCTTTCATTTTAAACCGAGTTTTGATGCTAAAGGTTTCATTTGAACCACCACCCTGTATTTCTCAGCACTTTGTGTGCTGAGTGTGCTTTAAAAGCCACACAATAAATCCTTTTGCCTTAAAAAAAAACAAACACATATGTTCTTAAACTAACGCTAAGATACATTATACTTCTTGGGCTTAACATGTTACTGCTTTTTGTCATATAACTGCGTTGTATGCAGAATTATACTACAGAGCTGTTTTCTGTGCTCAGTCTTGATGATAAGTTTTTCTTATCTTTGCATAGTCTTTGTAACTAATATCTATGTCATGTCTTCAGCCGTCCCTGAAGTTCTACAGTGAACAAATTTATTAAGTAAAGTGATGGCTTCCATTACTCTCGAGTGATCTCAGAATCAAACTGCTACAACCCTTTACATATGTCAATACACAATAAAAGGTAAGGCATATAATATATTTTAAGCACATTAAATAATAAATCATGTTACTTTATGTATATGTTTTTTAAAATACGTTTCCAGTGATTTCAGAGAGGAAGGGAGAGGGAACGAGAGAGAGAAACATCAATGATGCCAGAGAACCATCCTGCATGCAGCCCACAAAGGGCATGTGCCCTGACTGGGAATCAAACCATGACCTCCTGGTTCATAGGTTGACCCTAAACCACCGAGCCATGCCAGCTGGGCACTTTATTTATATCTTTAATATATATTTTGTTTATTGAATTATGCAGAAACCATGATGATGTCTATCATAAAAACACTTGCTATATGTGTGTTGCATACTATACAGGGCATTTATTTCACACATAAAATTAGATTGCAGTCACGTTTGTAGTTCTGACATACAAAAAATTAATTACCCTATATAATAAAAGGCTAATATGCAAATAGACCGAATGGCAGAACTATGGGTCGCTATGACGCGCACAGACCACCAAGGGGCAGATACTCAATGCAGGAGCTGCCCCCTGGTGGTCAGTGGGCTCCCACATGGGGAGTACCGCTTTGCTAGAAGCCGGGCTCACGGCTGGCAAGTGCAGCAGACGGCAGTCTCTCTCACCTCTGTAGCAGCACTAAGCATGTCCTACTGAGTGCTAAGGATGCCCTACTGAGCGCTAAGGATGTCCTACTGACAACTCAGGCCTGCTCCCCTAAGCTGTCAGTCAGACATCCCTCAAGGGCTCCCAGACTGTGAGAGGGCGAAGGCTGGGCTGAGGGGACCTCTCCCCACCCCCCACCTCCCCGCCACCAAGTGCACAAATGTCGTGCACTGGGCCTCTAGTAGGAATATAATCCCTCTATTATCTAGAGAATAACCAAAATGAAAAGGGATCACAAATACTCACTTAACCCTCTACTTTGCAAGCCAACCAAAAGAAAGCTGGTGATACACTTACCACTTTATACCCCTCTCAAAGTCTGCTCTGGGTGGGCCCCTGCTCAGCAGGCCAGTGACCAGACTCTCTCACAGACTTTGAACTAAGAGACACAAACACATACAGTGGTACCTCGAGATACGAGTTTAATTGGTTCCGTAACCTTGAGGCGTGGGAAACTATGAGACGCTGGAGTCTCGGTAAACTGGTGGGATGTGTGCAGCCGGCCAATCCGTGTGATTACTCCCCTCTCAAATGTTGCTCGTATTTCAAAGCAAAAATCGCTCGCTCAACGGCTCGTATCTCAAAAATCTCATATGTTAGGGCACTCGTATCTCGAGGTACCACTGTACTTGCTATTGCTCATTCGAGACTGTGGGCACTGAAGCTACAAGATCATGCCCACCTGCCTGCACAGAGAGCCGGTTTGAATGGCTGCAAATGCATTCACAGCTCTCTCTCTCTCTCACAACGGACCCAAAGGCCTCAGGTATTTCCAGGAAAGCGGCACTGACTCGGTGAGGGACAGAGTCCCCACTGCCTGAGTGGACTGCCCACCCACCAATTCAGACTAAGAATTGTTGTCAGTACTGCTGCTTGTAAGGAAAATTATTATATTCGTCAATATTTGTTTGCAGTGCCTTAGAATATCCATCTCTTCTCCTTGGACGGGAGACAAATGGATGCTAAGGTGTGCTCACCTATGGCCTCATCCCCTCCTTTTCCTTCTTCCCCTCTGGTGATTTTTTTTTTTGGGGGGGGGTCTGGATGATCCTACTGGTAACATTCTCTTTTTTTTAAATATATTTTATTGATTTTTTACAGAGAGGAAGGGAGAGGGATAGAGTCAGAAACATCGATGAGAGAGAGACATCAATCAGCCACCTCCTGCACACCCCTTACTAAGGATGTGCCTGAAACCAATGTACATGCCCCCGACCAGAATAGAACCTGGGACCCTTCAGTCCACAGGCTGACGCTCTATCCACTGAGCCAAACCGGTTTCGGCAGAAACATTCTTAAAATACAGATTCTAGAACCCCATCCCTACTGACTGAGAATTCTATTTCTGAGCCCTAGAAATCTTTTCAGTTCCCCAGCTGGTGTCGGTGCAAGCTTCCTGTGATCTTGCACTGAGCATCCAATGAGTCGCTGAAATACCAGTTGCCAGTTTTGGCCACCTGCAGATTGCTGGGCGCACACAGCCAGGCAGTGTTTAGGGGAAACCAGATGAATGGAAACAATGTCCGGGGAAGCAGAGAAGCAGCCACGCAGTCCCAGAAAGCGAGATAAAAATAAGGCTGGACAGACGCCGTAGAACCTTCTGCGTAATGAAAGGCTAGGCTGTCAGGCTGGGACGTAGGAGATTCCCGGCAGCCTGAAATGAGTCAGATTGAGTTTCTTTTCCTTCAACCCACTCACCTCTTTTTTAAAAAATGCGCATTTCACTGCCTCCGAGATATATTTAATCAGACAAAATATAAAACCACCCTCAAAGAGATTGCGCTTTCAGACAAATCGTTTTCACTGACGGCCAAGTGATGGATACAGGCAGTTCCTTCTTCTGGAGGCAAAATTATCAGGTGGATCAACATGGAAATGCAGAGACATGCAGATACGCCAGGAAGGATGGCAGGCCCTGTGTCGCCATTCAGTCACCCTAAAACTCAGAAAGCTCCAAATGCGTTGTTCTTGGGAAACTTGATCAACAGAAAAATGGAGGGAAGGAAAGGGCAGGGAAGGAAATGAGGAATTTCCCAAGATAAGTCATCTCTCTGAGAATACGTGCAGGACACGGCTAAGCGCAGAGTCTACGAGGAGCTGGCCAGTGGGATCCAGATGCAGAGACACATCCAGTTCATACCTTCGCTTTTAATATTCTTACTTCGGCACAAGCTATTGTGGTTAGATGAAGAGATAAATATCTACCAGGGCCCCTGTGCACAGAGACCGATACACTAGAAAAAAAATCAAATGTATTCACATAATCAAAAAGTATTTTTTGAAACCTTTCTTTAAAAATTAAGTTTAGCCGAAACTGGTTTGGCTCAGTGGATAAAGCGTCGGCCTGCGGACTGAAAGGTCCCAGGTTCGATTCCGGTGAAGAGCATGTACCTTGGTTGCGGGCACACCTCCAGTGGGGGGCGTGCAAGAGGCAGCTGATCAATGTCTCTCTCATTGATATTTCTAACTCTATACCTCTCCCTTCCTATCTGTAAAAAATCAATAAAATATATTTTAATAAATAAAAATTAAGTTTACATTTCAACAAGAAAAACGTAGATAGGACAAAATCTCAGACAAAAAAGATAGCCTTTCTATTGAATACATTTAGAGCCTTTGTGTAAAGTCAAAACTAGGGGCCTCCCCGAAAAAGTAAGTGGAGTGGATCCCCGAGCTGCATGTCAGCCCACTCCATCCCTCAGCCAAGCACCCTCATGTCCCCCAGAGCATGCATAATCTTACCCCGCAGACTGGGCAGTCGGGTAAGATACTAAACCATGTTTGAAGAACAAAAAGCACAAATAATGGACATGTATTGTTGTTGTTGTTTACTCAGCGCTTTCCCCCCATCCTCTTTTTTTTTTTTTTTTTTAGCTCGTGGTATCTCCATTTCCTGTGTGAAACCATCCTTCCCCTATTCCATAAGGTTCCCTACCCTCTAGACCACATACTGACAGGTGGCTTGAGCTCCATTTTCTTCAACTATTTTCATTTTAAAGAGCCCAACCTGTGCAAATTCTCACCCATTTCTCTCAATGATTAACTCCTTCCATTCACGCGAAAGCTAATTTAAAAAGCTTTTTAGATATCAGTTTCATCATCTGAACTCCTCAGTTTTTCCATTTCTGATCGCTTTTCCTGAAGAATTGACCATCAGAATTGACCAACACTCAGCACATAAGCCAAACAGCTCTTACGTGAAAATCCCTTTGGTTTTCTCCTGTTCACTCTGACAGCGCTTTCTGCGTCCTGCCGTGACCTCATTGTCACACCCTTCTCCCTGGAGAAGTCGTCAGAACCCCTGAGGACAGCCTCGTCCCATTTCTGAAGGTCACAGCCCCTGACTATCTAATCATATTAAAGAACTCTCTTTCTCCCTTTGAGCTAGCCCCACAGCTATTATTAAAATCATTTCTCATTGTTAGACTTCATATCCACTGAGCTCCCTGCATTGCTTATTTCTGGTTAGCAATTATTTCATGCTGACTCGGTGCCTTCTACTAGATTACCTAAACCAGCTAAATTATTCTCTTCCTCGTCCCGAGCTTCAAATTTGCTTTATTCAGCTTTCCGACTTCTACACCTTATTCTAAAAGGTTCCCAAAACCCAAGAACTTTCACCTGCTCAATAGGTCACAAAAGTATACTACCTCAAAGCAATCTATCCAAATTAATGTAGGATTAAAAAGAAAAAAATAATAATGTAGGATTAAGGGTACAGAGGAAAGAGCAGTCAAAATTAAATGCTCAAAATACAGCCAGCAATTTTCCTATCACAGTTTTAAAAAGAGGTATTTTTGTCTTGTCTTGTTTTGTTTTTAAAGAAAGGCATCAAGCTCATTGAAGTGTTGTCGCATACACCAAAAAGGTTGTGGGTTGAATTTCAGGTCAGGGGACATGCCTAGGTTAAGGGTTCAATCCTGGTCTGGCCACAAACAGGAGGCAACAGATCGATGTTTCTCTCTCACATCAGTGTTTCTCTCACTCTCCCTCTTCCTCTCTCTAAAATCAATAAAACATATCTTCAGGTGAGGATTAAAAAAAAGAAAGGTTTCCATTTGGTCTCCCACTGCCAATCCCCACAGGTGAGATAGTTTTTCCTGTGATATTTAATATGAATATAAAAATCTAAAAATCTGTATGGTGATGTAAAAGAAATCTCCTGAACTCTACCTATACTGTTGCTGCTGGGCAGAGATATAATTCATGAGGATGTAGGACCAGAAAAAAAGGGAGGTGTGGATGTCTTCTGCCCATGTCCTCTAGCTACCCAAGAAAATGGACCTGTCTATCCCACAGGAGCATTCTAAAGAATGAAGGTAGGCCCGGTCAATAACTGGCCCACAAACCTTATAAGGTCTAAGTCTCAAATGGCTCCAAGCACAGCTGAGTTATAGTCATTTATATACCTTACCCTATAAATTTTTTATAAAAATACAGAGTTTACTTATTATTATTATTATTATTATTATTATTATTATTAATTTTAGAGAGAGAGAGAGTAAGGTTTGGGGGTGGGGGGAGAGGGAAGACATGGATTTGCTGTTCTACTTGTCCATGAATTCAATGGTTGATTGTTCTGTGTGCTGACCAAATACCAAAGCTGAAATCTTGGCGATATTGGGATAATGCTCCAGACCAGTGGTTCTCAA
>PVJN01039385.1:7353-19923 GCA_004026805.1 Lasiurus borealis
GGAGGATCCAGGCCTGCAGAAGAGAATAGTTGGGGGGGGGGGACCAGGCCTGCATGGGAGGGAAGTAAGGGAGGCCAGGCCAGCAGGGAGGGCAGTTAAGGGCAATCAGGCTGGCAGGGAAGTGGTTAGGGAGTATCAGGTTGGCAAGCAGAAGCAATTAGGGGCAATTAGGAAGGCAGGCAGGTGAGCAGTTGGGAGCCAGCAGTCCTGGGTTGTGAGAGGGATGTCTGACTGCCTGGTTAGGCCCAATCCTCGAGGGGTCCCAGACTGGAGAGGGTGCAGGCTGGGCTAAGGGACACATACACCCATGCATGAATTTTGTGCACTGGGCCTCTACTATATATATAGCTTTGGTTGGCAATATTTGCTGAGTAAGGCCAACATAAAACAGCAGGTAAAAACCAAAAGCTTAATTACAATACACACTGCAAAAAGTGTTGCCCACTCCTAAAAAGTTTATAAATTCTGTAGACATAAGCAACTGAGAAATATCTACCATGAATGTATATATTAATGTCCCAAGAACCAAAAAAGAAATCTTTAACACCAGAACAAAATTTTAGAAGACAAGAGAAATCCAATATACTGTAAGAATGACCACACGTCTCTCTCTTCATTAGTTCTAGCTACACAATTCTATTCTGATCACTATATTCCAGATTCAAAAACTGATGCTAAGAAATTCTAGCAGAAAAAGCCTGGACAGAATTAATCCTAAGTGAAACAGAGAAGAATAAATCTCCATATTTAACAAACTTCTAACCATTCTGTTCTCAGTATAGATCTGATTATAGATCATCTGAAGCCAAATCCAGCTGGATTTGCAGGCCCTTGTTCTATAAAGGCTACATACACACAATCACCAGCAGCTGAGCCTACTGTAAGGCAGTCTAATAAAACTGACAGGCAATACAATGCCATTGATACATTTAGTAACTGCTGGCCATTACTACACTGATTGTGGAATTACACAAAGTGACATTTTACCCAACAAGCTTCTAGATATAGTAGAGGATATAATCTGGGCTAGCTGATTCCCAACAATACCAACAAGTTCACATTTAATCATCAGAATGCCCAACAAAAGCACTGACGTGTTCCTTTTAAATATTTCTATCAATAAAGAATACAGAAATTATGCTGCAAATAACACTATTAGATACCTAATGATAAACATTATTATATTCTCTAATTATAAAATCACTAAATCCCAGAAATGACAGATATCATATATCATAATGAAAATAA
The DNA here is from genome assembly GCA_004026805.1 of Lasiurus borealis. NCBI lineage: Eukaryota > Metazoa > Chordata > Mammalia > Chiroptera > Vespertilionidae > Lasiurus > Lasiurus borealis. Next base: position 8,602 of record PVJN01039385.1, read on the forward strand.
AAACTTATTTTCATTGTCATTACTTCTTTCCCTATTCTAAATGTAGGACTCATACATTCCAAATAAGTACTCTTCAATTGTATCAGTAGCAAAGAAATATTTTATAAATGAAAAAATAATTTTTCAAAGCTGTTCTAAGAAATTATGGAGTAAAGAAATTATAGAAAACTATTAATTCCATCAAGTCCAACAAACTTTAAATCTGGGATGTTAAGCCCTATGAACCAGTCACAGTTCAATTCCCAGTCAGAGCACATGGCCAGGGTTTCAAGCTTGATCCCCAGTAGGGGACGTGCAGGAGGCACCCAATCAATGATTCTTTCCCAATATTGATGTTTCTATCTTCCCTCTCCCTTCCTCTCTAAAATCAATCAAAAATATATTTTTTATTCTGGGATGTTAAGCATTATCTCAGTTTTGCTATGGGAAACTAAATGGAAATTAAAAATAAATGTTAAAAATAAACATTTCCAAATCTAAGAAAAAGAGAATAAATCTTGGAAATATAAATGATAATAGTTTCATAAATATATGAAGACTTAATCACTTCAGGTTGTTAGAATTGGCAGATAAAGACAAAAATCTGTATCTATAAATTACTTAACGAAACTTCTCATGACTACAGGTGGACAGCGTGGCTTTAGTGGTTGAGTACCAACTTATGAACCAGGAGGTCACAGTTCGATTCCCAGTCAGGGCACATGCCTGGGTTGCAGGCTCAATCCCCAGTGGGAGGCATGCAAGAGGCAGCTGATCAATGATTCTCTCTCGTCAATGATGTTTCTCTCTCTCACTCTCTCTTCCTTCCTCTCTGAAATCAATTAAAAATATATACTTTTTAAAAACAAAAACTTCTCATGACTGTAAATCTTTATAAATCCATCTAGAATATGCTACAGTCCCTCAGATAAAAAAGTAAACTCAAGTTCCAAAATAGTAGCACTACATTCTAAATTTTGGTACCACCATTTTGTGAATCAATATAAAACAGCCCAGAGGATGCTGTGAAAATAATGCTCACCTGGTGGGTGTGGAACAGGGATCCTGATTTTGAGCCTCATCCTCTTGCTGGGTTTCACAGACACAGCTAAGCACAGACATGGTCTTCTGGGGACTAAGATAATAAATTAAAGCAATATACTGTTAGTTTTTAAAGGAAATGTACCTCTGAAGATGATCTTTTAGGTACAGAGGAAATAAAATCTTTTTTTCTGCATCCAAAACTCCAAATTGCCTTATTCCAAAATTCAGATTCTCATAGAGTATTTCTTTCATATTAGCATAATTAAAAACTCTCCAGGAAGATTTACAGGAAATAAGGTGGACAGAGGACTATATTAAATACCATAAAGACTCCATCAGAGGAGGTGAAAAAGGATGAGAGCAGAGTGGAGGGATCAATGGTGTGGGCGGGGGGATGGGGGGAGTTTGGACATCTGTAATACTTTCAACAATACACAATCAGCAAAGTCCAGAATGTAAAAAAACTCTGTTAGACATAAAGCCCCGTTTCTTCAAAAATAATTGCTAGCCAGCCAGGGCTGAGTTGGTAATTTTTATACTGGGTGATGAATATACAGTGTTTATTATACTTTTTCCCTACTTTTGTATATGTTTAAAACCTTCAACAGTAAAATATCTGAGAAAGAAGATGATAGCAAGTTATCTGAACAGAGCCCAGTTACAGATGACACTTGTTTAAAAAACAGAGTGGTATTGCTCGGCAGATGTGACTCAGTGGTTGAGTGCCAAGCTATGAACCAAAAGGTAATAAGTTTGACTTCTGTCAAGGCACATGCCCAAGATTTTGGGCTTGATCCCCAGTGTGCGGCCGTGCAGGAGGCAGCCGATCAATGATTCTGTCATCATTTATGTTTCTATCTCTCTCCCTCTCTGAAATCAATAAAAATATATTAAAAAGAGAGTGGTACTGCTTTACTCAAATACAGAGGAAGCAATGAGCATTTAAAATATTCTAACTGAGCTTACCATTTTTTTATTATTAATTGAAGTTATTGATCTGACATTGGTTCATAATACCATATGGGTTTCAAGTGTACAATTCAATAAAACATTATCTGTATGCTGTGATGTGCACCCCTCATACAAAGTAAAGCCTCTTCCCGTCCCCCCCATACCTCCCCCTATGCCAGCCTCCACTTAGCCCCTACCCGCCTCTCCCTCAGGTTATCACTGCACTGTTGTCTGTATCTATGTGTCATACACACACTTATATTTATTTTTTGGCTAATCCCTTCACCTTCTTTCATCCAGTCCCCCCAACTTCCTCCCCTCTGACAGCTGTCAGTTGGTTCCATGTATCCATACCCCTGTTTCTATTTTGTTTGTCAATTTATTTTCTTCATTAGACTACTCATATGAGATCATATGGTTTTTGTCTTTCTCTGACCTGCTTATTTCACTCAGTATAATAATCTCCAGATCCATCCGTTCTGTCACAAATGGTAAGATTTCCGGCAGCTCAGGTGGTTAGAGCAGCGGTCGCCAACCTTTCAGACCTCAAGGACCACCAGTGGTTTGCGGACCAATGGTTGGCTACCACTGGGTTAGATCATTGTCCTGATACACCATGGTTGCAGATTCAATCCCAGTCAGGGCACATACAAGAATCAACCAGTGAGTGCATAAATAAGTGGATCAACAAATCAGTGTTTTTTCTTTCTCAAAAATTAATAAATAAAAATTTTCAAAAAATTTCCAGAGTTTATTTTAAATGATTTATTATATACCCAATGGTAAAGTGAAGAGTCAAACACTTTTAAAATTTGGATTCTCGCCCTAACTGGTTTGGCTCAGTGAATAAAGAGTCAGCTTGCGGACTGAAAGATCCCAGGTTCCATTCTGGTCAAGGGCATGTACCTTGGTTGTGGGCACTTCCCCAGAAGGAGGTATGCACAAGGCAGCTAACTGATGTTTCTCTTTCATCAATGTTTCTAACTCTCTATCCCTTTCACTCTCCCTTCCTCTCTGTAAAAAATCAATAAAATATACTTTTTAAAAATTTAGATTCTCATATACAAAATTTGCTTCACAACAATATCAATGAATTTCACCTCATCCTATGATCTACCAATTCAATCATGTGCCTCAAGTATTTTCCCAACCCTACATTCCTCCCAAAAGGTTTGGGAAACTTTAGCAGCATATTCTGTTCCCTTTCAATGGGCACATGTACAAACTAATAAGTTATATCTAGTATGCAATTCTGTTAAAACCAAAGAGATCAAGTATAAACTATTTTTTTTCAACGTGTAAGATTACATATCATTAGTATTCAACCTTGTAAGGACTCTAAGTACATATTTTTCAGATTAAATATGTAAGAGCCCTGAGAACAACTAATCTAACATATAGCTAAGTACAGATCAAAGGATTTAGACAGGGGCCAGAAACTTGAAACTGAGGGTCAAATTTAGTCCACAGATAGGCTTTATTTGACCCACTAAACATGAAATTTTACTTTAAAAATCCAGATTTCTCTTTAAAAATTAGAGATGTGGCAACAAGTTTGCCTTCTTGCATGCTAACAATAGGCTGAAGTTGAACCCAGCCTTTAAATAAGCCTGATGTTCAGTTGGCCATCATCCTCAGCACTTCAATATCTTGCACTTAGCCTGCTTTACTTATCCATAGTACCTGCTTAGCCTGATATAAAATTTCTCACCTATATTTCACAAACTGCTACTACTATTTTCATGCCAGAAACCAATAAAACAATTTTACTCTCACAGCCACCAGATGGCAAAGCTTACCACCAGAGCCTCCGGATGGAGTCATACTCATGCTCAAAGCATTAAAACATTCATGACAAAGCAAAAATAACAGTTCAACACAGCAAATTTGGTAAACAGAAGAGAAAATGGTCTGAGGCTGCAGCTGAGTAGAGGGTCTCAGAGGAACAAGGTCTAAGGCTATCTTTTGTTAAACCCTCCATTTCCTCACAAAGCAACAACAATCTCAGTCTCAATAAAAAAAAAAAGATTAAAAAAAAAAACTGTCCCACATAAACAAAAGGGAGAAAGGAAAACACCTTCAAATATCTTAGTTCTAAGTATAGCAAAAGCTTTATTAGACTTTTGAAAGCTGTATTAGATTCAGCACATTGTTACATCTTTATGCTGGAGTTATATTTTAAGTTCTATTCCTCTCTTGATAAATCATCTTCCCTGCAGTACAGTGGCTTTGTATATTGAATTCCTCTAAATAGCAACCAGCTCTAGTTACCTGGCAACAGCCTCAGCAACAACAGTAGATCCATTTTTTCTTTCACCATTTGCAGGCTCTTAATAAAAACAGAAGCAAGGAAAGAGAAAGAAAATTCAGTTAATATCACACACACACAAAAAAAACTGTTCTACTAGTACATATTTACAAGAAATAACAAAAAGAAATGGGTAAGAATAGTAAGGAAACATAAAAAGACTTATAATTTAATTTGAGGACTAGTGCAATCAGGACCATCTTTCCTGGCTGCCCACAGCCGGCTCCGCCACCCACTGCCACCCACCCTCGGTTCCCTGTTTGCCATCTCGTGATTGGTGCCTGTCGGCTGGGGAGAGGTTGGCCATTTTGCCTGCTCACCACCCCCACCCCCACCGAGGGTTAGGCACCTGGCAGGGCAGGGGCCTTGGCCTAACACAGCCCTCGTTCCCCAACCCCACACCACCACCCCACCCCATCCATTCGACATCAAGTGATTGGAGCCTGCTGGCCAGGGAAAGGGAATAAGAAATAGTCTGTGTGCCTCATAGTGATTGGTCCCAGTCACTCCTGTCGTTCTGCCTTTAGGGTCAATTTGCATATTATCCTTTGATTATATAGGACAGTACAAGTTTCACTTTTATCAATTTTTTTTCAAACTTCCTACAGATGACTAATCAGTTTGTTCAGAAATAGAATGTAGCAGTAACATTTAAAAATGAATCTCAACTATCTATCTTGTGTCATACAAGAATTTTTAAAATATTTACTTAAAAATCAAATTGAAAAATTATAAAAATTAAAAATCAAATAAATTTAAAATAAACAAGAAAAGTTTAATAAGATAATTATGTAGGAAAATGTCTTCAGATGCAAATTTTAAATATTGTACAGTTTTATGAGAACCCACACACAGAAGGTACTCAAGTTCTTCCTAAAGATCTTTGGAGACAGATAATTGAAAACCACTTTTTTTTTTTTTTAAATCCACATTTTCAAAAAAGAGTGGCTCAGTTGGTTGAAATGTCATCCCATGCACCAAAGTGTTGTGTTTCAATCACAGTCAGGATACATGCCTGGGCTGCAGTTCAATACCCTACTGGGGCTCATACAGGAGGCAGCCGATCCATATTTCTCTCTTAAACAGATATTTATCTTCCTCTCAATACCTTCCTGTCTCTTAAAACAAAACAAAAAAAATCAATGAGAAAATTTATCCCTGGGTAAGGATTTTTTTTTAAAAAGAATCAAGGATGATACTGAAAAGAATCCCATATTTTCAAAGTAATGTCACTAATAGCAAGGGATTAAAATGTATTCATTGACAATTTATTCCAGCCTCAGAAAAAAATAACTAATATTTTTAAACATTTCTACAATTTCATGACCCAACATAATCTAAACAGTCCATCCAGGAGGCAGCTGAAATTTAATGGTTCAAATCCTAGCTCTGAAACAGAAATCTGGCTCAGGTTTTGGCTCCAGCACTTAGTAGTACAACCTGGGAGTAAACTCCTTCATCTTCTGAGTCAGTTTTCTCTTCTATAAGAGAGATAAAACAGGACCAATCTCACAGGTTTATTGTGAGGATGAGATGAATAAAATTTTAAGTATGATGCCTGATCCTGTGCTCCTATTAACTGAAAAGTAATAATATGATCATCCTTAACATTTAGCTTCATTTAAATTCTTTCCAATTGTAATCTCAAATCTAAAGATTCAAGGCTATCATCACATACTCTCTTAATAAGCTCTACTTGATTTCAGAAAAGATGATAAGGATAGAAACATGTATTACTTTAATTTCTACTGAGGTTCTAAGATTCAAATCAGTAAGCCCTGAGAAGCAGAGTAGCACTGTAATTTGGAACTGGACTTATGGTTCTTGGAACTAGTTTGAATTAAGGTACTACATTAAATAGTTGTATGATTCTAGGAAAGGTGCTCAACTGACCTGTGCCTCAGTTTTCCCAACTGTAAAATGTGGATACTAATAAGATTTTCAAAAAAATACAATTTTACAAGTTTGTCAGGGAATTTAGTGAGCTGTACATGTAAAATGCAGGGCATATAGTAAGAACTGAAATTAGGTAAAATTTCTTTTCTTTGTTCTCAAAGAATGAAAAATCCCTTATTCAAGTTACTCACTCTATTAGTGGTATTTTTTTATTATTATTATATTTCAGAGAAGAAGGGAGAGGGAGAGAGACAGACATCAATGATGACAGAGAACCATTGAGTACCGCCTCTGGGGACCGAGCCCACAACCCAGGTATGTGCCTCAACCAGGAACCAAACCGAGACGCCCTGGCTCATAGGTCAATGCTCAACCACTGAGCCACATCAGCCTGTCTATTAGTAGTCTTTGAAAGCTTTTCCTCTCAACTTCCTCAGGGCCCTGGTTCATCAATAATTTCCCCTATTCCCTTACTTATAATCCATCTCTCTTTTGGAGATTTCTATTCAGTCTATGTACCTGATTAGACCTCTAAGTCTAAAAATAAAAATCTTCTTTAATCCTGCATTTCCCTCTAATTTGCCATATTTAACAAAAACTTCTCAAAAGAAGAATGCATTTGCTGCCTCTTCTCTCCATCATGCCTCAATTATGTTCAGTAATAGCTCCCATCCAAACCACTATACTAAAATAGTTCTTGCTAAAGTCACCAAATGGATCTTAATTGCCAAACCCAATGTACGTTTTCAGAAATATCTTACTAGACCTCACTTCTGCACTTAACATTGTTTTCTTCCTGTAACTTTCCTCCCCATAGCCATCCATGGCTTTATATTCTCCTCGCCATCTTCTCTGAATGTTTCTTTACAATTACTTTTAAGACTTCTTCCTTTTCTAAATCCATTAAACTGCATTTACAAACTACTTAGTAAAAAAATTTATAACCTTTGAAGTCAGATATGATCCAAACCCCAGCTCTACTTCTTATCAGTTAATATGACCATACACATAACTTAAAATGTTAGTCTGTTTTCTCATTAATAAAATTGAAATAAAGATATTTAATATAGAGTGCTATCATGAAAAATAAGCACAGATGTAGAATCATTCGGTATTATTTCCTCCTCTTACTTCTATATTCAACTGGTCCCAAGTTGACCCTATTCTACTAACTACCTTTCAAATTCATCCCTCATCTCCAGCTCCACTATTAATTACCCCAATTCCTGGATAAAGACTTGCCAGGAAGAACAGGAAATGGGCAAGGCAAGGAATGATGCACAGAAGCACAAGTTTTGAAACACTCAGCTGATGTATTTATTTATTCATCTATCTATCTATCTATCTATCTATCTATCTATCTATCTATCTTCACCGAGTATATGTTTATTGATTTTAGAGCGAGAGAAAGGGAAAGAGGGAGAGGGAGAGAACCACTGATGTGAGAGAAACATGGACTGGTTGCCTCCCATACATACCCCAACCAAAGATTCAACTCACAACCTAGGTATGTACTAACAGAGAATTGAACCTACAACCTTTTGATGTATGGATGACACTCCAAGCACCTGAGTCACCAGGCCAACGCTCAGCTGATCCTTTTCAAAAAGCAAATCCAGTCTTATTACTCCTGTGCCTAAAATTTTTCAGCTTCTCATCATGATATAAAAGGCATTTCAGAATCTGGTCTCTACTTTACAGCCACTCCCTTGTACCTTCTCTGCATTTTAGCCATACCAAATAACTTGCAATTAATGTGGGAAAGAGTCAACATAAACCTACAATGTGAATCCATAATCTCAAATTTTCCACCCTCTTCTGAACTGTTTCTGAATATGGAAACCAATTACTTAATATCAACACAGGTTTAATGCAGAGATACAACCTGAACCATAGAGAATATAAAATGGATTATCTTTGTCTTAGGCGGTTTGGTTCAGTGGATGAAGTGTTGGCCTATGGACTAAAGGGTCCCGGGTTTGATTCTGGTCATGGTCACATGTTCAGCTTTCGGGCTCAATCCCCAGTAGGGGCTGTGCAGGAGGCATCCAATCAATGATTCTTTCTCATCACTGATGTTTCTATCTCTCACTCCCTTCTTCTCTGAAATCAATAAAAATATATTTTAAAATTAAAAAATAAAATAAAATGGAGCATCTTCAGTAATATTGACAGTGACTGGCCAAAAGCAAATAATTAAATATATGAGAATAATATTTTAAAAATACATTTATAATTATAAAAGTGTAACTAGAAAAACATAATCACTACTTCCCAGATGTAGCTACTAATTACCCAAGATTAATGTAAACTTACTTTCCAGACTAAACTGCAAAGATTCTTCACTTGCCTCCGCCTCAGGACTGACCAGTTTCATTCTTAGACACAATTTATCATCCATTTCTGGGACAGCCCCAGAATCTTCTTTTTCATTCACAAGTATAGGATCATTAGTTTCCACCACGCTTTCAGACATAACATCACTGTTTGCTGTGGTGCTTTCTGGATAGTTGCTAATATCTGAAAGAAGAGAGGCAGGAGGTAGAAAAAAAGAACATTAAAATACAAACAAAAAAATATTAATTCAAGGTCATCAATTTGCCTGTTTGGCTCCATAGCTCTGCAGGATTGAAAGGGAGTTCCTAGGTAAGATCCTGTCATAAGTATCAACAACTACATACTAGTATTGACACCTGGTCTTAAGTGGAGCAACAGGATTCAGTTCCACTTCTGCATCTGGACAAAAGATGCTGCATGAGCCCTCAGCCAATGCCAGCATCAGGCATAGATAGCAGGAGATTACAGGCGGCATGATTGTTACCTCCCAGCACTGACTAGAGGAAAAAAAATACGTTAATGTAGAAGATTACTGACTGCTTTAAGGAAAGAGAATCTATGTTTTCTTGCCTTGTCAAGCAGCAGACTGATCAGCTAGGGTACTGAATTAATAGTACTTCTACTCTACCTGTTCTGCCTTCCTTATAAGAGCTCTATATCATTCTTTAGCACTCAGATTCCACTGCTTTGCAAGTAATAGGATAAAATCCCTACTTTTTTTTCTTCTTTATTCCTTCCACCTTTTCTTTCCTCTCATCACCACTCAATATCTCCTGGGAGTAAACTCATGACATCAGATATCACAACCTTATTCTTCCCAAGACAAAAATCAACCTTATGAGGAAGATTTAATTCCTCGGGTCTAAAAGAAATCAATGCATAAAAAATATATCTCAGAAATTCTGTTTTATATGGTATTAAATTTTAATCACTCACCAATAGGAGTACTGTGTCTCCTGGGCTCTAATTTTAGGTGCCCAGCAAGAGGTGGAGTTGCGCCAGTCAATGGTGGGATAATATCACCTTCTTTAGGCAAAGTGAAATGAAATGGAGTTTCTGGAGGAAAAAAATAAACAAAAAGGAAACCAAAACAAAAGTATTTTAAAAAAGCAAAAGTGAAGAGAATTTGCAAGGGACATTTAAATTATTCTTTTCCCAAATTCTGCCTCATTCCCAACCCCCCTCAACCAACCAATTTCCTACTGTTCTTTTTACTTGCTTTACAGCCATCAACAACAGGACAACCAAAGGAAGGCAAACAGAAGAAGCCCAAAGTTTGGAGGGTCTGAGGAACATAGAAACATGTACATTTGGGAATTCTCAGTGGTACAAATTTGGGTAGTTTCAAGTCTAGACTTTCTCATTTTGTGCAATGTTAATCCAAGGAGTTAATTATAAGCTTTAGCAATCTAGTTGAAGTCTGATGGTAATACTTGTCATTTACGTCCTACTCAAAGAGGTGACAAAGGGTCTCATGGGCCAAAGTACTTCAAAATACTCATTGGTTCTAACATAGAAATCTATAGGTTTCATGGTTCAGCAATACTGACCAGCATTCACTCTAGACCACAGTAATAATATTCATATCAACATCTCTGCACAATAGTCTCACATATATGAGCATTCCAGTATACACATTTTGGTTAGTCATTATAAAATTAATGTAAACAGCCCTAGCTGATTTGGCTCAGTGGATAGACCATAAGCCTGCAGACTAAATGGTCCCCAGGTTCGATTCTGATCAAGGGCACATGCCCAGGTTACGGGTTTGATCCTCAGTGGGGAGTGTGCAGGAGGCAGCCAATCAATGATTCTCTTTCATCATTAGTGTTTCTATCCTTCTCTCCCTCTCCCTTCCTCTCTGAAATCAACATAAATATATTTTTAAATAAATAAATAAAATGAATGTAAACATAAAACATGTCAAAATACAAAAAAATTTGACAAGAGAAAATTCTGAGATGTCCTAAATTAAGTTACAATAGGCTGCATGCAAAGTGTAAGAGCTAAGATGTTAATCAGGTAACTGCCTCAGACCAAAACCAACAAAAAGAATGCTCACATTCCAAAATGTATGTTAAAACTTTGAATCAACTTCCAGGCAACTATTTAAAAAAAAACACACATTCAACCACCAGATGCCTCTGCATCCTACTTATGGTTCATGTTGCCCATGGTTATCCAAAAGCAGTATTTCTTCCTTAGGGACTATGCCTCTATCCTACACCTGCCTCCCCACCCCTCCACCTTTTCCTGTCCTTATCTATAGCCAATGTTAATTTTTGCAGAACAATTCACATCTTTCTTCCCCAAATCCATTGTATAAAAGAGCCCATCTACCCCTTTTCAGATGGTTTGGACCCATGTCCTAGGACATAAGGTGTGTTTTTTTCAGGCTAATATATGGCTCAACAAACCCTTTCCTTCAAAAAAGCTTTCCACTGCAAAGGTTTTTGTTTAACATTCGTTGTTAAACTAAGTCATAATTCCAAATTTTTGCTAAGCAAAATTAGCAAATTGCCATTCACATTTCCTGATTTCCTAATTGTATACCTCTTTTAATAAAATGACTAAGTTTGGGAGAAAAAAAAGAATTATGTCAGACTGTTCCTCTTAAACCTAACATAGGAAAATTTGTACTTTTTTTTCCTAGAATGGCTCAAATAACTATAATCTATCATACCCAGTCACCACTTGTGAAAAGAGTTTTCCTAATGTATTTTCTAACATCACCAATTTTCCAATTCTCAGGGCACTGACTATCCTATAAATTTACTCAATTCTGATACTCTCTACCTAGAGATAGC
>PVJN01039386.1:0-19823 GCA_004026805.1 Lasiurus borealis
TCAGTCATTTGTAATATTTATAAGGAAAGGGTCCTTTTGGAAAATTTCTTTTGTGGCTTTATAAAATATTTTGAGTAAAAAACTCAGGAATATATAAAATAGTGATAACTTTCTAAACTCATCCTGGAATATTTTAGCTTCAGTGTAACTTACTTAGTTTAAAACATTACCCAGTGTGTGTGTGGGGGGGGGGGGGGGGGGGGGCGTGAATAGACAACACCAAGTGTGGGTGAGGATATGGAGCTGGAACTCCGGTCTGTTCCTGGTGAGAATGAAAAAATGTGCTGCCACATTGGACAACCCTGGGTAACTTCCTCTGAAAGTAAGCACACACTGTGCAACCCAGCAATCCCATTCTTAGGTGTTTACCAAGTAAAATGAAAGTTTATGTTCCATAAAACAAAATGTTTATGATTGCCAAACACTAGGAAAAAATAAAATATTCATCAACAGGTGAATCCTACTCATCAATATAAAAGAATAAACTCCTGTTTCAGCCCACAATATGGGTGAATCTCAAATGCATTATGCTGACTGAAGATGGCCAAATCCAAAAGGATACATATTCTTTAGTTCCATTTATATAACATTTTAGAAAATTCTTTGGGCACAGAAAACAGATCAGTGATTACCTGGGGACAGAAGTGAGGGAGAAGCTGGCTCCAGGGGAGAGCCAGGGTATTTTTTTTGGAGGGGAGGGAGGGGGGATGATATAACAGTTCTTTGTCCTCATGATGATGGTAGTTAAATGACTGGAACCATTTGTCAAAACCTACAGGACTCCACATTAAAAATGAGTAAATTTATATATTTTTGTTTTTTAAAAAACAATAATCCAATAGTACCATAAAAAAAGCAAAATACAATTCAGATTTCAGAATCCAGAGATTTCACTGACTTTAACAGAACTACCTGGAAGCCACAATTAGCTTGATTTTCTTTTCTCCAAGTTATTGACCCCAAAAAAGTAAATATAGGAAAAAGACAGCAGTGGAATCAGGATTGTTAAAAAGCAGGTAACAGGTCTGCTGCTAGTAGAATTATTGCTGCTATAAGAATAGTCAGTAAAACTTGGCATTCAATATGGTGATAGAAACAAGAGAAATCTAAACATCTTAAGAAACTCAATTATAATTATTATTTAGTAGAGGGAAAAGTAGGAAGAAATATAGAAAAATTATGTAAGAATATTTGCAACAAGATTGAAATCTAATTAATGAAACTAGAACTCCTTGTCTCATCTATCCATCACTCTTCTAATTACTGTATTTTCTAGATGCATAGATGTTATTCTTTGCTGTTGTCCATTTGTATGTAGGCTATCCGATCAATGGCTACAGAGTCTGCTCAGATTGGCCACCACCTGAAGCAGCAGGGATCCTGTGCTTGGCAGGCTCCACCCACCTTATAGCTCCAGGAAGATGTCAGACTGATCTGAGGGCAGTATCTCACCAAAATCCAGGCGGTAAGAGAAAAATACAAGGGTGAGAATTAGCTTCTGTTCTGGTAAAACCAAGTTCTTTATATTGGATCATGTCAACAAATTTTATGATGAGTGAGCTCATCAAAATAATGAGAAGGTGCTTACAGAACCTTCCTCCAGAGAAGCGGGCCCATGCCAATTTCAAAGTCTATGAAAAGGATGAAGACAGATTCCTCCGATTGGTATGTGACTCTTAGGAGACATTTGAAATGAAATTGGCAGTGTATGGCTACAAAAATGCATCTGTCCTGGAAATGTTTAAACCCTGACCAAGTTAAAAAAAAAAAGTTACCAACAGAGACTGATCAATTCACTTACACACAGATCATCAAAAGAGCAATGTTCCCACCCAGGAGTTTCAGCAAGTTGTTTTGATCTTTCAAACCAAAAAAAACTGAGCTCCAAGGAAGCACAGTCAGCTTTGAAAAACTGTACTATTTAACCTAGAGTCTCTGTTTGCAAATTTTAGAAGTTTAAAGATAGAATCCTTTCCATTCTAAGCTGTCAATACAATAGATCTTCAAGTTATGTTAGTGAATTCTCCCCCACATTCCAGCCATACCACACATTCAAAGACATATGTATTGTCTTCTCTTTCGCGTCACAGATTCTGCCAACTCTTTATAGAAGGGTTTCTTCTCAACTAGAGGAATCTCCTTAAGAAGATCTGTAAGCATAAGCTGTCAAGTGCAGCCTCCTAAAATGAATTTGCTGCTCAGTAGTTGGCACAGAGCAAGGTGAATGGGGTGTATGAGAAAACAGCTGTGACTGACTGCTGTTCAAGGTTCCCGATTGCTGAGAGAGGCATCCCAAAGTCAATGCCTATGCAGTGTTAGGAGGTTCTTATTTGCTTTGTTCTACAGGAAACACACAGAAAAACAACACCACCTTCCAGGAACCTGGGTCATTTACAGTTTCTGTCTAGCTCCTAAAAACAAAACAAAACAAAACAAAAAACAAACAAACAAACAAAAAACAACAGAAAAAAAAGGAGTGGCATTTCTTCTGTTTTGGATTTTCTCTGATCTACTAGTAAGAGCTCAAACAAGTGCCTGATTTTGTAAATAAAAAAACAGGTATATCAGTTTCATTCTTTAGCACAGTCATAGAAACAACATAATAAAACTAAAAGCTTATAAATCTAGATAATTTCCCTCCGAATTATTGGCTAAAGGGTATGGATGGTTCATGCTTTATGTTAAATGTACCACTGAAATATATTACCACGAAGCGCTCATATTTTGAAGAGTAATTCAATTGTCACTGTTGGATCTAAGGATCATCAAAATCCCCTTATTCTAAATGCATACATTTGGGATGAAATGTAGCAAAGGAGATGTATCTTCTTTGAAAATATTAATGTCAAGAGTTAAACACCTTCCAAGTCCCAACCTAAATGATTGAATGGCTCTAACTGGAGAGGTTCATTTAGTTGAGTGTTATTGATTCCTGATCAGGGCACAAGCTCAGGTTGTGGTTCAGTCCCTGATCAGGGTAGTGTATAAGAGGAAACTGATCGATGTTTTTCTCTCTCACATCAATATTTCTCTTCTCTCTTTCTCTCTCTCTCCCTCTCTCCCCCCCCTCAAAAAACCAATAGAAACATTTTTAAAAGGACTGAATGACTGACACTTCTTTCTATCAGCATGAGATTTACTATTCACAATTTTCATGGGAGAGTCACATAAAGATCAGAGTTATGTCACATTCGGGAAAGATCAACCATCCATACCAGGGATATATTTTTCATAAATATAAGTAAGAGATTGGCTCCCATCAGTTATTTTCAAATTATGCTCCAAGGAAGCTTATACTAACGTGTCCATCTTACCACCTAAATGTAATTGCAGAAATAAGTCACAGCCATACAGAGGAATGAATATTAGCAATAAAGACAAGCCAACCACTGAAACATGCTACGATCTGAAATGAACCTCAAAAACATTATTCTAGGTGGATAAAGCCAGATGCTGATGACCAAATATTATAAGATTCCATTTGTATAAAGTGTCCAGAAAAGTCAAATGTAAAGAGACAGAAAATACATTAGTGGCTGCTGGGGTGGAGGGCCAGTGAGGCAGACAGCCATGTGGGGTCTTTTTGAGATAATAAAAAATGTTCTAAAGCCAGATTGTGGTGATGGTTGTACAATTCTATAAATTTATTAAAAATCACTTGAATATATTTTTTAGTATATAAATTATACTTCTAATAAAGCTGTTTATTAAAAAGAGCAGAAAAAAAGAGGAGAGGTAAGAATGCCTTGAATAAAGTTACTCTTTACCTCTGAGAGGGAATATAATTATTGTCATAATATACAAGAAAATATAATTTGATGCATAGAATTATCTCAGTTTGAAGTTTTTCCTCCTAAATTATTGACATCAACTACTAAAAGTTTAGTTTTTGTTTTTAATACATTTTATTGATTTTTTACAGAGAGGAAGGGAGTGGGATAGAAAGTCAGAAACATCCATAAGAGAGAGAGAGTCATCGATCAGCCGCCTCCTGTACCCCCCACACTGGAGATGTGCCCGCAACCAAGGTACATGCCCCCGATCGGAATTGAACCTGGGACCTTTTAGTCCACAGGCCGACACTCTATCCACTGAGCCAAACTGGTTCCAGGAAAAGTTTAGTTTTTACTAAATTTATATAAAATTGATATTTAGCTGTTTTAGTTTTAATATCTCAATATTTCATAATACTTGTTAGACCTCCCAGAATTTTAGACCTCCAGGACGATAGGCAGGTACAACAACTCTGTAGGGCAGAAAGGCTGTGAATGCCTAGCTAGAGGCAAAACTGGGAAAGTAAGAGCCTTGCCCCCAGGGTAACCTATCCTCTCTTAGCATATCACTGGTCATGTGACCCTTTCTTCCCTAATGATAACCTCTGGGCCTCAGCTGTATTTCTGCTCCAGGTCCAGAAAATCGGTAAAACCAAACAGGTGGCACTGTGGCTTCCTCAGGACCAGCTACATTGATTAATGATCCCCCCACCCAAGCCTCATCCCCTCACTTTCCCCATCCCCCACTCCCTCCACTCCGTCTTGGCACCCAGAAATCAGTAGAGACCAGGACCCTAGAAGAGCACACCTGAAATGCTGATGAATATTCTATTAAGACCCTCCCGAGACCTCCCCTAAGATTTCCACCTGCAAGACAAAGGACCCAGTGCGCATTCTTCCTCCAGGAGCACACCCTTGCCATTCCCCCACTGGCACGTATCCTGCAACCTCTAAGGGAGCACATGAGACTTGCAATCAGGGGAACAATGGGCAGTTCATCCTGTGCTTACCCCTGAACTATCTCTAAGGCCCCCTTTTTCTCTGTCTTCCCAGTCAGCCAGAGCAGCCCAGCCTACACTCTCCTGTTGCTTTGTCTATGCCCTTCCTTGTTTACTGTCCCTAGTATATTTTGGCTGCCATCATTGACCCAGTGTCGGTGCTGGGCAGCCCTTCCCTTTGGATATCCCATTCCCCATTCCCTTTCCCTAAATAAATTAAATTTTCTTTAATCACTGTCTGAGATGACTATTTAGCCTCCCTGCATGCACCATGTTCACCTTTCAATATTAAACCCAGAATACATGATTTCTGTGTTCTTCCCCAATCTAAACAAAAGAAAAAACCACTCCCCACCCTTGCTCCCCTCTTATTGCTTGGCACTGATTGCCTGTGCACCTCTTTCCTCTGCAGCTGCCCAACTCCTGAATCAGCCAACACCATAGGTTTCGGAGGTTTGAACAGGCCCACTGATCTCCCGGTGCTCAAAAGACAGATCCATCCAGGTCTCTGTGCCATCCCAAGCAGACGTGGCCGTATCAGTCTACCACCTCCCAACATGTATCATCCCCCATGTTGGTATCATCACATCAGGTCCTACAAAAAGGACAAGACCAGCCTACCCGGAGAGAAAACAGCTTTGGATGAGTATGGCCCTGCTAACGTGGAAGACACCACAGGGAGTAGAGCTAGATACCAAAGATGATGATGACATTGATCTCTTTGGATCTGATGAGGAGGAGGAAAGCGAAGGGGGGAAGAGGCTAAGGGAAGAACATCTTGGATAGCATGAGTCAGAGAAAGCCAAAAACCTGCACCTGTGGCCAAGTCTTATGTCTTATTAGATGTAAAACCGGGGAGTGATGAGAAGGAAAAGGCAAAATTAGAGGAGTGTGTTGGGAGCACTCAAGCAGACGGCTTGGTCTGGGGCTCTTCTACACTAGTTTCAGTGGGGCATGGGATTTTTAAAACTTCAAATAATAGAATGTGATGGAAGACAATAAAGTTGGGAATAGATATGCTGGATGAGTGAATCATTGCTTGTGAGGACTATGTGCAGTCCGTGGATGTGGCTGCTTTCACAATCTAAATCCATTCTGGGTCATTGCCCTTAAATAAAAGGCACATTTTTATATTTCTTTTTGAAACATAAAAAAATAAAACAGAAAACCACTGACCCGAATAACACAACAGTTTCTTCACAAATGATTTAAAATCGGTGTAAGACAATATGTGGTTTGAAACTAAGCTGGTTTAACTCACTGTCAAAACTGATGATCCTTGATGTGGTTCTTAATCTATGGTCTCAGTGTCCTGGAGGATTCCAATGTTGTGTCAATTCCACAAGGACAGGAATGTGAGCTATTTACACAGGGCTGGGTCCCGCTGTATCTCCAACACAGAACACAGTGCTCTACAAGAGGAGCACTCAGTAAATATTGGTTCAATGGACGCATTATTAAGTCAGAAACCCAGACACACCAAATATTTTCTAAAATTGAATGGAAACACATACAGGCACTTGTTTTCCAAACAGGCAAGTTTTCATGCATGTAAAATGTAAGTTCATTTAAACGTGTAATTAAGATTATAGTAACACTTTGCCATCATGAACTTTTTTTCAATGAATACATACATGGTTATATGATTTTGATGTAAATATCTCAGTTCAAAAGATTTGAAACAACTACTTCTAAAGACTTTTAAATTCCCTCCAAAAATCTTCATTTCTTTTTTTTTCCTTTTTTGTCCTTATCCCAGACAAATAAACATACACTTCACTTTTCAGTTTTAGCCAAACTTAGCTTAGTTTTCATCTTTGGCCAGAACTTGGATTAAGCCCACTAGATGTCCGGCACATTGTAACCTATAACATGCTTGTATTGATTCATAGACCATAAAGGCAAATAAATAATACAACTGAAATAGTGACTATTTATTTCAAAAGCCTCTTTGTAGTTAGAACAGGTTGAAGTTATTTAGCAAATCACAAAGACAGGCTCCTTCTTAGGAAGTTTGCCTAGGTCCCAGGAAGTGTAAACTGTTTTCATTCTTTCTATAAATCCAGGGGCCCCAGGGAGAGCATTCCCTATCCAGGCAGGCATTCCTTTGGGTCAGTGACCTTCACTATCCAGGAGTGTGAGGGTGGGGCGGGAGAGGGTGGGGGAGGTCCTGGCCTGACGACAGGAAACAACAGCACCAATTGTGTCTGTCCGGGTACCTGAGACTCCAGCTCAGATCAAATTTCTGAAAAACCAGACTTCTGCAGAGCTGAATATTTAATAGCATTGGGTAAAATCAAAAGGACAGACTATCTTTTTTCCCCTCTTGCAAATGCAGAATACAGTAATTCCTCTCTGCATTTCTCTGCTTATGTATCAAGAAATAAAGGAGGTTTGGATTCCTAAAACAAAACAATATAGTGTAATAGTGAACTGACACAGTTTCAGCTGTATGTGGGGCTAATTGCTTCTTCCAGTCTATATAATGTATTCACAGGCAAATATACTCTATATGGGCAAAAGTGGGTTAATAGTTGTTCCTATGGAAAAAGATATGCAGGTTATGACAATAGCTTTATTTACTCAAAAGAATGTCATGATGGCACAGTAGATCTACTTTTGCCTATCCGCGTGTGTGTGTGTGTGTGAGAGAGAGAGAGAGAGAGAGAGAGAGAGAGAGAGAGAGAGAGAGAGAGAGTTTGTGTGTGCATTTTTCTTTTTTCATTACGAAGAGGGTTGAAAGCCAAAGCCATATCATCATCTCATCTAAAAACCAGCCTTGCTCGGTCCTGTACTAGCTTTTCCGGAAGGTAACACTGCGCCTTTTGCACAACTGCACCGCTCTGGAACTCCCAGCTCTACCATCCCACCACAGCACACCTGCAGCTACAGAGTGCAGCAGGAATGAATGAAGGGCAAGACAACCACCTTCATTCATTCCGCATGTTTTCCAGAGGGCTTTCTCCTTGGGTCTGACAACAAAAACCGCGGGGTCCTCTGGCAACCGAAATAATCTGGCATTCACGGAGCTAAGGACTTATCTTTGCTCTAGGGGTGTGGGGGTGTGGAGTGGGAGGGTGGAGAGAGAGAGAGCTTGGAGGATAGGAAGGAGGTCTGGGGAAGCTACTTTCTCTTCTGGGAGGAGCAGAAACTTCTGGCCTAGGGCATCCGGGCACAGAAGGCCGCTTTACCGGGAGGTATATTCTCCTCACAAGGGCCCCTTAACAGGGATATGTCCCTGGTCAACTGAGCTGCGCTGGTGGAACCGGCTTCCAGGGCACCTGGATGCCCACCCACCTGGGGGGTGACCTGGAGCGCGCTGGGGGCCGCAGATCGCCTACCTTGGAGGGCGCAGAGGGCGCGCGCGCCGGGTTCGGAGCCGCTCCTCCCCTGGGATCTCCCGCTGGCTGGCCTCGGGCCCTGGGGAGCTCCTGGGGGACAGATCAGCTCCGCCCGGAAGGGCGCGCCCGGGGCAAAGTCCGGCGTCCCGGTGGCTCCGGGGAGGAGCCTGGGCTCCCGCCGCGCCCAGCGCCCAGACGCACACGCCCTGCTCCACGCACCCCGGGGTGCGCTGCCTGCACCCCAGCGCTCCCGAACACCGCAGGCCTCTCAGTAGAGATATAAGGGGAGCAGTTTATAAAGACGGTTCTGTTTGCACTCTAAGTTCATAAACTCTTGTGTTTTTGTTGTTGATAATTAAACTTTTTATTTTGGAGTAATTTTGAATTCACTTAAAAGCTGCAAGGACAGCACAGAGTGCCATAACCCCCTCAGCCGGTGTCCCCTAATGTTCATTCGTGTCTTCCATTACCTGGTGCCTTTGTCAAGACTAAGAAATCAGCACTGTCCATACAAGTACCTAAACCCGACTTAATTCTCATTTCACTAGTTTCCCCTAACATCTGTCGGTGGCTCCCCTCCCCAACCCACCCCCCACCTCCCGAATTCCACATTTCATTTAATGTCCTGTCTCCTGATCTCCTCTAGTCTGTGACAGTTTCTTAGCCTCTCTTGTTTCTGTTCCTCTGTTGAACTTTGACAGTTTTGAAGAATTCTGCTAAGCTGTTCTGCTAAGATTTCTCTTGTTTGTTTTTGGCCGGTGTTTTCCTCCTGACTAGACCACGGTGATGAATTTGGTGAAGCAAGAAAGACCACGGAGGTAAAGTGCCTTTCTCATCATAGCATCTGCGGGGGCACAAGATAACACTACGACCCAGTGCTGGGAATGGCAACCTTAGTCACTTGGTTGAAGCCGTGCCTGCCAAGTTTTTCCAAGGCAGTTACTCTTTGTCTGTCATAACCTCTTCTTTGGATGAAGGTCACTAAATCCAGCCCACACCCAAGAGAGCAGAGAAGGAAGGAAGGAGGGAGGGAGGAAGGAGGGAGGAAGGAGGGAGGGGGGATAAAACTCCACCTGCTGGGTGGGTGGAGGTGTCTACACACATTACCTGCAATTATTCTACAAGGAAGATTTGTTTCTTCCCTCCCACTTTTTCCTCTATTTAACCATTTACTTGCATCAGTACGGACTCACGTATATTCCATACTTGGAGCTGTAATTTATACTACATTATTTATTTTGTTGCTCAAATTGTTCTAGCTTTGACTATTGGGAACTCTTTTGGTTTGGCTCCTGTGTCCCTTTGAAAGTTCATAAAGTATTAGGTCTGGGGGAGGATAATTAACAAATTATTTGATCCACACCCCTCACATTAAACAGAGTTGGAAAAGTGCAGCCTACATCTCCCAGTATCCGAGGGCTTTTCAGAATCTTCCTGGGAATCCTATGATTACTGAATCCCAACCCAGAAAGAAGAAAAGAAATGGTGTGTGTGTGTGTGTGTGTGTGTGTGTGTGTGTTAAACTTGAGGATTGGGCTCCAATTGGAGAGATGAAAATTGATGTTTCTTAGATAAGTTTTGGTTAAGTTACCCTTGTGGTTCTATTAAATAGAAAAACGCATGTTTATAGACAAACCTGTTTCAAACTTAGCCATGGATGTTTATAACAACTTTAAACATTGGAGAAATCCAGTGGTTGAGGATGCTTTGTTACATTGCTTTGGTTTGCTCATGTTTGCATTTGCAAGTTGGTCCCATAAACACCACATTTCCTCCTTCTGAGCTGGGATCTGGCTCAGTCCTGCTTTCTGAGATCCTGTCAACTCTCTTCCTGGGCTTACCACTTCTTGGACAGTGATATATACCCTTACAGTCCAAGTAAAGACAGGATAGATGATCCAGTACCACAGAGCCAAGCGATTTTCTATATTTCAAGTATTTTTTTTAGAAAGTTGCGAAAAGTATTAATAGTTAAGAGGAAAACAATTATATTTAAGCCCCAGAGGAAATTGACAAGTTTAGAGGGGAAGGTGAGATTTCCATGTACTTTTCTGGGGGAGATGGAGAACTTGACTTGAAAGCATAATTTGAATCGGTATATAGAAAGTACTATTCCATAGTTCTGCAAATGTACTACTACCTAGGTGATTTTAATAAATCTTGTATGGGGGGAAACTGGGAACCTCTAAGGATTAACAAGAATGTGGAGTTATTAGCAACCTACACTGTAGGTAAAGAAACACTGGTTGTTGTTATGAATTCATTAGTAGAACACATAACAAACTTATGAACAATATATGAGTGTCTACTTGTGTATACAAGTCTGTCTGAACAGGTACACCTTTTCTAAGGCTCCTTTCACACAATAGATACAGAAACCATGACATAACCTAGGGTAATATTCAAAATACGTGCCTACTGGTTTGAGCAGTGGCACCAAATGGTCAGAAAAGCTGCCTACCATAACCATCTGGTAGACTAGTAGATGAGCCAACCTAAACCAGCAGGAGGCCACACAGTTTGGTATATTCCTTTGGACTTGCTGTGTTCTGATTTTCATAACCTTTCTTTCTGCTATAAGCTTTACCCCCTCTGACTTAGCAGTAGCTAGAATAATAATATCACTTCCCTCTGTGTTGTGATCCCTTTCCCCACATGTAAGAAGCATAGACAATGGTGGAGGAAGGTGTGGGAGTTGTGAGGCCTATTCTAAATACTTCTTCCAAGTATTTCTCAGTTTGGAGGAGGGATGTGAAGCCAGAACAAGGCCGTGGGAAGGTTGTGTTAGGCAAAGTTTTTGGTTATAGGTAGAGCCTAAATGTGGAGATGGGTTGTCTCAGCTTCCTTTGTTCCTCTTCTCTTCCTTTATCTTTGTTCTATTTGCGGTTGGAAAGGATATTGTCAATATACTCCACCAGCTCATTTTGTTTTGTTCTTTTTTGTTTTCCTTCTGCTGGAATAGGGGAATACCTAATATATTCCAAAACCAAACAAGCAGGACTTTAATTATCTGTTTCTTGAACCTGTTCACAGCATTACAGTTCCAACCTTTACTTTATGGATTAATAAAAGAAAGATAAATATTTAGAGGAATCTGCAGCATTTCATTTCAAACTTTTATGACTAAAATACCTATTTGATATCCAATAGAGAGATTTAACATTGAGGTAGTTTTATATGGGAGTCTGGAGTTCAAGACTGGGTACCTTATCTAATAATAGAGAAACATGTAAATTGACTGTATCTCCACTATACCCACAGCCAATCAGAGTGGGTATGCAAATTAACCCAACAGAGATGGCAGTTAATTTGCATACATACTTGGGTCTCGGGAACTTCCTTGGCACCCAGGTCACTCCCAGCTGACCTGGAGGGGCGGGGGAAAGGGGCTGAGCTTGTGATTGGAGGTGCTGTGGGGGGAACCCCTTCCCAAGCCTAAAGCCTGGGGTTGAGGCTTTAGGCTTGGGAAGGGGCCGAGCCTGGGATTGGAGGAAAGGGGGAAAAAATCAATGGAAACATATCCTCAGGTGAGGATAAAGAGAAAAAAGAAAGAAATTTCATATCCTATAAAAGACACATCTCAAAAATGCCTAAAGAAAGTTGTCATTTTTTCATGGTGAAGGGACTGGAGTCCATGTTGGTGAAAATACCTTGGAGGTTGCAGCAGCAGGATGATGGGGCTGGCGCCTTCCCCTGATCAACCTGGTCACCTCCTGCAAAGGAAGGCCAGACTGCGGCGTAGGTCCGCTCCCAACAGGGAGTGGGCCTAAGCCATCAGTAGTACATTCCCTGAAGGCTCCCAGTATGTGAGAGGGGGCAGACTGGACTGAGGTACCTCTCCCCACTGCACAAATTTTGTGTACTGGACCCCTAGTAATTGCATAAAAATAAATATGTGAATTATTGAAGGCATTGGAAAATTATAGAACTGGATGCAATAATCAAGGGAATGAGTATGAAGATAAAGTATAACAAAAAGAGAAGGACAATGTAACAAAGATGAAAAAAAACAGCTAATGAATTGGGAGAAAAACTGGAAATATATAACTTTGAAGTCTCAGATATTTTTATAAATTTCATAATGCCATAAAAATAGGATTCAATCAGAACTTATTTACCTAATTAATATGACTCAGATAGAACCACTTAAAACTTATATATGTATGTTTTCATGATAATGAATTGTGAAATAATGATTATAAATCAAAAAGGAAAATATTTAGGACAGTTTGAATCTGTTTAAAATCTGTAAAGAAATCAATTAGCATCTTGTTCCTGAAAACAGAGAGTGGCCAAAGTCACAGCTTATCTTTACTGGCAAAGGAAAGTCTCCTTTGTGTGTAGTTGACTTGTGTGTGTGGTATCAAGTGGTTACAGACACCTGGGGAGTCACATTTCAGCTGCTTCAGTAACAAAGTAGTCATGGGGCCTCAGGAGTCCACAGCTGACCCTGAAATGCTCCCTCTGGTGCCTCAGCTCCTCCTGTCCCACATCACCGGATCTCCCTGGACTTTGGGTTCACTGACACCCTCACACTAGCTCCCCTCTCTATGGCCCTAAAGAGATTCTTTAAGGAGTGAAATTTACTTTAAAAGTTGGCATAACCAAATCATTACTAAATCACCTTAGAATTGTTCTGCAAGCTACAGGAAAATACATCTCTCACAGATGTTACAGGTGCAACAGGATGCTCAGTTAGTCCTGCACCAGTTTCCTAATCATTGCTTCTCATAGTCATCCCTGGGCCTCTCAGGGCACAGTCCTTTCCTTTCTGCTCTTTCCGCTGTGCCCCTCTAGGGCCCCTGGAGCTGTGCTCTAGCTCCTGGTTTAGCAGAGGAAAAGAGGAAGGTATTCCTGAGTCCTCCTGGGCTTCTGGGCTTACAGTAAGTTCTTGCCCTCTACAGGACATTCGTAGAGCCCCTTTTTCTCATGAGGCCCCCCTCCCACTCTGACCCCTCTCTCTATGTATCTCTGTGCTGCATAGCTGGCCAAAGCCACATTCATCACTGTCTTCCTCAGGGAAGCAAGCATCTTTATTTGTCCCCCTGAGCTCAGACTTTAGATGGTCCAAGTGATGCCTTGTAGCTTCATCCTGACCTTCTTGGCAGGTATCATGTCTCTTTCCCAGGAGGAGGGAGAATCCCAGCCCTTCCAGTTCAAACTCTAGACTTTCTTCAGGTCTTCCCAGAAAATTACCTTGCAAGCTGCAGAAACTCTCCCATTCATGGTTTATTTTCAGAATAGAGAATTCTGCTAAGTCCTATGCCAAAGGAAGAAACTCTTTCCTGAGGAACTCCAAAGACTCACTCCAATATTTCAGGAAATAATTATCTGGCATTGACAATGGCAAAATGATTTAAGTGTCCATTGAGCACACGTTGAGATAATTTCTACCAAAACGCAGAGGTGGGGGTAGATGTTCCCATAGTTTCTACATACATCTTTGCCTTTAACAGTGTATTGTAACATCCTGACAAGTACAATTATAGAAATATGCTTTTGAAACCTAAGCAAGAATAAAAGAATATATTTATTTACACTTCACATTTTTCCAAAAATAACTTCAGATAGAGTATCATAAATATTCCCAATTACCTTAATAGTTGGAAGAAGATAACATTTATTAAGAACTGTGAATTTAAAGTGAGCTAAATACCTGAATGAAATTAACCCCAAGAATGGGATCCAAGTATTCCAAGATTTTCACTGCGAAGCAATACTGTTCTTTGCCTTACAAAATTAATTAAGCTCTGTGTTAATTAATCAGTACGCCCATAATGAGAGGCTGCCAATCACCTTGTCAGATTGTTTACAGTTGAAATTGTAGCTGAAAATTCATCTGGTTGATGATCTAGGTTAAATTTAACCCAAGTCTCAGGACCTCAAATCTAATTCCAGACCACAACAGTGATTCTAGCTTTAAAAATCCCTGGATACCATTAAAGTAACCAAGGTCCAGATCTCATACATCCTCCAGCTGAAATTTATCTGAACCTTCCTACACTGTGAACATAGGACTGATACACAGAAAATCAGTGCATATTGCTTTTCTGCCTCATAAAGCAATATGATGGGTAAATAATTTATTTTTTACTTTTAACTGTAGAATTATTAAACTCTTTGGCATCTTTACAACTAAGAGAGTGTCAAATCTGGGATAAATATGCCACTGATGTGTGAAAAAATATATAAATGATAGCTTCAAGTACAGTACCCTGTTTATTTTTTACTCAGGAATGTAAGACTTTTGGCCAATTACCTTTCAGTGATTTTTCTTCTCCTTTGCTTGTGTTATTTATATAGATCTCCTTACCTTGAAAATTGAAGCTATAGCATTCAAGCTATCTTATAGAGAAGTGTTATCTCGCTGGCACTTATGATTATAAAACTAAGAGAAACAAAGCCTCAACAGGGGTTCTTACACCGAGACTTTGATTACTAGGTGTACTGGTTAATAATGCAGCTTTTTCTCAATAGATGGAGTTACACATATGTAGATATATATATATATATATATATATATATATATATATATATATGCAATTTGATATGTATACTACTTTGTTTTGACAGCAAGGTTCAAAACTTCACATGTAAAATTTACTGAAGGCGTTAACATCATAGATATTGTTACGCTTAAAAATGTCAAATTTCATGCCAAAAAAAGAGCATTAGCGGGAAGTTTTAGTTAATTACTTTATTTTGAAGAAAAGTGCTACTAAAAGTTATCATATACGTCGGGAAGCTTATGGTGAACATGCTCCATCTCAAGATACTTTGAACACTGGTTTAAATGCTTTAAAAGTGATAATTTCCATGTGAAAGACAAAGAATGTCCAGGTCAACTGAAAAAGTTTGAAGACCAACAATTATAAGCGTTATTGGATGGAGATGGGTGTCAAACTCAAAAACAACTTGCAGAAAGATTAAATGTTGCTCAGCAAACAATTTCCAATCATCTACAAGCAACTGAACAAAAACAAATGGAAAACTGAAAAGTCATCAGGAAAATGTTGCTTCAATGGCATGAAAGAAAGTTGTTTTTTTTTTTTTTTTTTGCATTGAATTGTGACTGGTGATGAAAGTGAATTTATTTTGAGAACCCCAAATGCACAAAATCATGGGTTGATCCAAGTCAACCATCAACATGGACTACAAGGCATAATCGCTTTGGGAAGAAGACAATGCTTTGTGTTTGGTGGGATCAGGAAGGTGGGGTATTATGAGCTTCTAAAACCAGGTTAAACCATTACTACTGATTGCTACTGACAATAAATAATCAATTTGAACCATGCTTTGATTATTAAATGACCAGAATGAGCCAGAAGACACGACAAAGTAATTTTACTTCATGATGATGCACCATCATACACTTCAAAACCAGTTAAAGACACGTTAAAAGATTTTGCCTGGGAAGTATTAACTTACCCACCATAGTTACCAGACCTTGTTCCGTCAGATTACTACTTGTTCCGATCGATGGCACATGCACTTTCTAAGCAGCATTTCAAAACATATGAAGAAGTGGAAAATTGGGTTTCTGAATTGTCTGCCTCAAAATAAAAGTTTTTTTTAATATATTTTATTTTTTACAGAGAGGAAGGGAGAGGGATAACAAGTCAGAAACATCGATGAGAGAGAAACATCGATCACCGCCTCCTGCACAACCTACACTGGAGATGTGCCCCCAAGCAAGATACATGCCCCGGACCAGAATAGAACCTGGGACCTTTCAGTCCATAGGCCGACGCTCTATCCACTGAGCCAAACCGGTCTCGGCAAAATAAAAGTTTTGTTTGGATGGTAACCACAAATGACCTGAAAGATGGGGGAAATGTGTAGCTAGTGATGGACATTACAACGAATAAAGCGCTTTTGATGTTTCTCTTGAAATTATCGTGTTTTGATTACAAAATCCGAATTTTTAATCGGTAAAAGGACAATCCGAATTATTAACTGGTATCCACATTTTTACCCAGTAGAGGGTAAATCCTCATTATTAACCAATGTCCGCATTGTTAACCAATATTGGTTAACCAATACAGATTGACCCTTTACCAGTTAAAAATGCTGATTTTGTAATCAAAGAAAACATGATAATTTCAAGAGAAACACCATAAGTGCTTTATTCAAAGTAATGTCCATCGCTAGCTATACATTTTCCCCATCTTTCAGGTAATTTGTGCATACCATCTACTTCTTTGTATGTTTTGAAGTGCTGCTCAGAAAGTGTGTGTGCCATTGATCAGAACAAGTGGTAATCTGAAGGAGCAATATAACAAAATAGCATACATATCAATTTGCATATATATCAACATATGTGTAACTCCATCTACTTAAAAAAAATCCATATTATTAACCAGTACACCTAGTAAGCCTCCTGTGTTATGGGAAAATCTGTTCAAAGCAAGAACTCAATAGACTCACACAATGTTTCAGTCTCTCACATAAGGCAACAAGGTCTCTTTAAGCCTAGTTCATTATTGTTGGCATTAAGAATTCCACTCATGTGGTTTTCCCCTTGAGTGCGGGCAAAGGAATGAAAAGGTGAAGGTTAGGGCTAGGAATTTGAGAAAAAGAAAAATCACAGGGCACAAATAGTCTGGGAACTAGCCCAAGTTTATGGTCAGAGAAGATTGAGGTATTTGGACCAGGGCCGAGTTTAGGGTTAGACAATAGTTCCAAGCAGCACCTTTCAATAAAGCAGCCACCGGCTACATATGGCTATTGAGTAATTGGAATGTGACTAGTCTGAACTGAGATGTGATGTAAGCACAAAATAAACACCAGATTTCAAATACCTGCTAAGAAAAAAAGAATGTAAATGACCTCATGGATAATTATAATGGTCATATATTAAAACAATGAGATTTTGGATATATTGTGTTAAAATATATTGCTAACATCAATTCCCCTGTTTATTTAAATATCTATACCAATAGAAGGGTAATATGCTAATTAGATTGGGTTGACCAACCATCTTCCAGATGTCCAACTTCCTTCCAGACAAAGACATGCTGGTGGAGACCGAGGCAGAGGCAGTTAGAGGCTATCAGGCCAGCAGGGGAGAGCAGTTAGGGGCAAGAACAGGCTGGCAGGAGAAGGCAGTTGGAGGTGAACAGGCCTGCAGGGGAGGACCAATGGGGGCATTAGGCAGGCAGGCAGATCAATGGTTAGGAGCTAGTGGTTCTGGATTATGAGAGGGATGTTTGACTGATGGTTTAGACCCGATGCCACAGGGATCAGGCCTAAACCAGCAATCAGACATCCCCTGATTGGAGAAGGTGCAGACCAGACTGAGAAACACCTTCCACCCCTGCCCCATGCATGAATTTCATGCATCAGGCCTCTAGTTTTAATATAACATCTAAAACTGAAAAAGCATTTGTGGCTCACATGGTGTTTCTATGGGACAGCTCTGGTTTAGAGTCATAGTCTTAGAGATAAGCCAAGCTTTGGACTGCCCCTGTAGGGAGCAGTACACTTGAAGCACATAATGTCCAATGAGGAACTTATTTCTTATGAAGACACCTGACCCTATCATGATCCTCGTCTTCATTATAAGGTTTTTTTCATGTTCACTATTGCAGATAAAGATAGCCACGGTATCAATTCATATAGATCTAATGCTAGACCAATGGTTCTCAAAAGCAGTTTCCTGATCAACACGTTCAACCTGAAAACTTGTCAGGAATCCAGATTCTTGTGCCTCATCCCAACTCCCCTGACCCAGACACTCTGAGGATGGGGGTCTAGGATTCCAGGTTGATAAGTGATTCTGTTGCACAGTGATGTTTGAAAACTTACTGTCCCAAATAAACATGAGAATAGGACTGCCAGATAAAATCTAGGATACTCAGTTAAATTAGCATTCTAGGAAAACAACAAAGAATTGTTGAGTGTAAATATGTCCCATGCAGTATTTGAGATATATTAAAAGGTTCTTTATTGTTAAAATTGTAATTGAACTGTGCTCTGTATTTTTATTTGCTAAATCTGCCAGTTCTACTGTAGCACAGTGGGTCTTAACCCAGACTGTAATATAATTCATCTGTGCGGTACCCAGGCATTGGGATTTTTTTTATGTCCCAAAGGTATTCTAATGTGCAGCTGCTTTTCAGGCTTCAATATGCTTTCAAATCACCTGGAGGTCTTCATAGAGTGCAGATTCTGTTTAAGTATTTTGGGGGTAGAGTCTGAGAGTTGACATTCCTAACAAACTCCCAAGTGATGCCACTGTCTTTGGTCTGGGGACCCTGTTTTGAGGAGCAAAGCATAGAGATTATAGAATCGACTGCTCTAATATCCGGTAAAATGCTGCATGGGAGACTACCCAGAGGACAACAACAAGGCAGAAAAGAATATGATGCAAACCGTTAACACCATGAAAGAGGTTCAGAGAGTACGGTGAGGGTTTCAAAAAGAGGGAGAAACCCCATCTGGTACAGGAGGAAAGGTTCATCTTTTAAAAATGTTGTCTCACATTAAAAATATGATGGTAATATTTTACAAGAGATTGAAACTGGCTATGCAGGTGCTGTAATAATAAATAAATGAAAACACGTGGCCTTGACTTTGTGACCAGACAGCAGGCAGAGAGGCTAGAGGAGCAGCAAGGAAACATGGGGGAGTTTGGAAGAGCAGATAGGACTCTGCTGTAGGAAGCTGGAAGGACTGACCCAGACCCACGTTTTGTGGCAGTGAAGCAGGTGGGCAAACTGGTGGCTGGAAGATAAAAACTATATCTCATGAGTGTGTGTGTAGCTCTGATGAAGGAGATGGGAACAATTTATGTCTTAGTTGTCTCTTGCTATGTGACATCCTACCCTAACATATAGTAGCTTAAAATAATCACTTGTCATTTCTTGCAGTCTGATTCTATAGTGTGCTCATGACGCATCAGCTGCAGGCTTACTGGGGGCTGGGACAGCTGGGCCTCTCTCTTGGTGGGTATGCTTTTTCAGCCTCAAATAGGCTAGACCAGATTTCATCACATGGTGGCAGCAATGTTCTAAGAGGGGAAGCTCCAATGCACAAGCACTTTTCAATTCTCTGCTTCTGTCGTATCTCCTAATGTCCCCTTGGCCAAAGCGAGTCACAAGGTCCAGCCCAGAGTCAATGCAGGATGGACTCCACAAAGGCGTGGATACCAGGAGGCATGATTCACTGTCAGCCTTTACCATAATGATTTACCCCAGGTGGTAATTGATTTCCTGGAGAGCAGATACATGCAGATAAATAGCAGAAAACAAAATGTGAGAAGTGGATTTCTATAGTAGTTTTGGAGGTCTGAATTCCATTGTGAGGAATGTGCACTTGATTTTCCAGATCACAGGGAATCATTGAATGTTAGGATAGAAAAGCTCCACACTGGAAGTTAGAAGGTCAGTCAGTGCTCTCAGGTAGTATACAACAGAAACTGTGGACCTAACAGAATGAATTGGTTTAGTTCATTGGAAAAAGGTCACAGAATCAAAGGAAAAGCTGAACAACCAGCTCTCAGAAGAGATGGCAGATAGTTCTATTAAATTAGGGATCAAGGAGCAGAAACCCAGAGGAAGGCTTTCCAAGTCACTGATGCTGGAGTGAGTCAACTCCAACCTTTTGCTTCTTTCCACTTAGATTCAAATTCCCAAGAGAGAATCTTACATATGTGTCAATTACTCATCATTTGGCCCATAGGAAGAGCATTTTGGTCAACAGCCCCACCA
>PVJN01039387.1:0-19832 GCA_004026805.1 Lasiurus borealis
GGCATTTGTCCTGACCTAGAATCAAACCATGACCTCTTGGTGCATAGGTCAATCAATGCTCAACCACTGAGTTACACTGAAGGGCTATTTCAATGTCTTAAAATAATTTATTAGTTTTTGTAATTATTTAGTGTTTATCCAAAAATGAACATTCCATTTTAAAATATGTCATTTCTACTGATACATTGAAATTAATAGTACATTTGTTTTTAAATAATTTATATTGTAACAAAACTATCAAATCAATTTATTATATGTAAGGCAAGGATTTTATATTTAATATGCCATTTCATTAAAAAGAGGACAGATAATACATAATATAGATAGTTATAATTTTTCTAATTGCTTTTGTCCATAAGTAATATTCACCTCTGATTAATACACACAGATGTATATACGCTGGTAGGGAAAGAAGGAAATTAAAGGAAAAAAAAGTTACTAGTACTCATTAGGTACACAATTTCTGACCCCAGAGAAAACCATTCTACTAGAAGTTAAATATTTCCTTCTGAATTTCCCAGAGGTCACCTGTGCAGTGGTGGTTTTTTCTTAATCTTTACTGTTGAAAGAATTACAGATGTCTCTTTTTTCATTTATTTACCCCCTGCACCTCACACCCTTTCTCTCTCCCCAGGCTTTCACTGCACTATCATCTGTGCAGTTTTAAATATATCAGCAGTACTGTGTGCAGGGGAGAGAATGCATGGATGTGAAAATGATAATGTGCTACATTCTACATTGCCTGTTTTTCTTTAACTTTAACTTACTACTTTTTTTTTTAGTTGCTTATGATTAGTTGGCAGAGCCTCCATTTTATTAAAGCATAGCCCACTATAGCTTTATTTAGAAGAGGTTTAATATATTTAATTAGTCTTACATATAAGTGTATAGAACAATTTAATATAGCTAATTAGTCTTTGTGTACATTTTAAAAGATTTTATCAGATATTTCTAGGATAATATACTTAAAAATATTTTTCAAATATTTGCAAGGTAAAATAAAATTTAACACTGTATAATAAATGCATACTTTAGTAGATATTGTGAAATTTCTCCAAGTATTTTTAATATTTTTAATTGACACCAAGAATTAATAGTAAAGCTCATATTATCACATCATCCTCCACACAAAATATTCTTTATTTTTTATCACTTTTTATTAGCTATAAGTAAAATCTAGATTAAAATTTTAATGTGAATTTTTAAATTACAAAATTGAGAATATTTTCAAATAAGTGATAGTCATTTTATTAACTTTTGGCCTACCCATGTTTATTAAAATTATATATAACCATATATAACATTTATTTACTAATATACTTTAATATGAATGTATATATTGTATGAAATCTAGCAAAATATTATTTTCATAATTAAATAAATCATTTAAATATTTCTGAATAAGTTTATTTGCTATAATGATTTTTGAAGTTGGTAAAATTATTGATGCTTCATCCACATTCTAGTATTTGACACCTCTTTTTAAGACCTATTCTTTGAAGTATGTTTGAATCATTTGAAATTTTTTATCATTCAGATCCCTGCCAGCTTGATCTCATCCACAACTGCCCTCCTCCTCCAACCAATTTGATTTTGATTGGTTAGTTTCTATGCCAGTCAGCAACAAAAGCTGGGCCTCCTAGGCAGCCATTGCTTCCTCATAGTTGACTCAGATTTGGTTCTGATTGGACGGTTTTTATGCCAAACAGCATTTCTATCAATGGGTCCTAATCAGAAAGGCAGGGCTGATCAATAGCCCTAATGGAGGCCTAGAGAGAAATGGAGGTGCAGCTGCTGGCCCAGCATAGAGAGAAAAAAAGAGGCAAGTGCTGATCAACAGTTGCCACATGGGCTATAGATCAGTCCCTGCTTCTCTCTTCAGGGACTTCACCAAGGCAACCCAGCATTGACTGCAGGACTGATTTCCAGTTGGTCGAGCCTCTGGTCATGATTGACCTAGGATTTTTATATATTAGAGATATCATGTAGGTTCATCTGGGTTTTGGAGGGAACTTTTCAACATAGTGTCATTTTGCCTGCCTGATAATATAAGTAAGATGATGCCATAAGAGTCACAATATATCCAATGCAATTAACCACCTATGTGTGACCATATAACTGAAAAAGTTCATGTATTTATTTGCTCCTTTGAAAAGTTTTGTTGCATATTTGTTAAATTATTGCACAGTAGTGCACTTAAAATTAAGTTATTGTTATTTCTACAAGTAATATTTTACACAGTCAAAAATAATTTTTACAGGTTAGTACTACTACATTTTGCAACAAAATGAATATGACACATTTACTACAGCTGAAATTCTCAGGAAATTTACGACTGGCCCATTTACTGTTCTATCAAGGTGAGCATTTATACTGCAGGAAAATTGGCAGCCATAATTGACAGTAGTAACTTTATTTCAAGAAGTCATTTTAGCAGATTTCTCCCATTTGTAAATTGGACACAAAAATGCCAGGAAATAATATGAGAACATAAAACTGAGAATGAAATTGCCTATTATATCATACATGGTAATAATGTCATTCCTAAAATTTTAATAAGACAATTTGATAGACTGACATACAATAGAGGTATAAAGGGTAAAACAAGTAGTTCTGTTATTATTATCAATAAGAATTTGGAAACAAATGGCATTGTCTTTTATGTGGGCTTTTTTCCTGCCAAATTAACTAATTTTGTCTCAATCATTTATTGGTAAAAACATTCATATGGCAAAAAGAAAAAGGCTAATAGTACTAAATATATCAATGATCTAGAACACCTGGAACTCCCATAAGCTGATGATTAAAAAGTACAAAAAATATGCAATTTTTTATAAAGAAATTTAAATATTTGTATCCTATGATCCACTACATCCACCATTTTATTTTTTATTCAAAGAAGCAAAATTCATATCTATATCAAGGCTGAAAAAATAATTATAGTTACTTTATTTATAATAGTAAAAATCTAGAAACAACCATCACTTTCATTTAGAATGCTTGCACAAGGTGTGACATCCTATCTAATAAAAGAGCAATATGCAAATTGACCATACCTCTGCTACACCCACCAGCCATGCCTACCAGCGATGCCCCCTAGCCAATCAAAGCAAGTATGCCAATTAACCCAACCAAGATGGCTACAGCCACAGACAGAGCAGGAGGGAGGCTTGGGTTGCCCCTGGCAATGGAGGAAGCCAAGTTTTTCACAAATCTTGGCCGGCTCAGGCCTCCACTTAAGGCAACAAAGTTTTAATTATAGAAGATAAATAAATCCCAGACACAAGGATCTCTGCTTGGTATGCTGGGGGAGTTGTTGCCAGCCTTCAAACCACCACAAGCCCCTAGGGAACACCCACCCTGATCCAGGACACCCTTCAGGGCAAACCAGCTGGCCCCCCACCCAACCAACAGGCCTCTAACCTATCTAATAAAAGAGTAATATGCAGATTGACCATCACTCCAACACACAAGATGATTGCCCCTATGTGGTCAAAAGATCCTGCCCCCATGTGGACACAAGATGGCCACCACAAAATGGTCAGCAGGAGAGGGCAGTTTGCAGGGACCAGGCTTGCAATGGAGGGAAGTTGTAGGCAATCAGGCCAGAAGGGGAGGGCAGTTGGGAGGAACCAGGCCTGCAAGGGAGGGCAGGGAAGTTGGGGGTTACTTGGCCTGCAGTGAAGGGCAGTTGGCAGGGGACCCAGGCTTGCAGAGGACAGCAGTTAGGGGTGACCAGGCCTACAGAGGAGGGCAGTTAGGAGCTAATAGGCTGGCAGGGGAGTAATTAGGCATCAATCAGGCTGGCAGGGGAGTGTTTAGGGGTGATCAGGCTGGCAGTTAGAGGCAATTAGTAAGGCAAGTATGTCTTTGGTAGCCAGCATTCCTGGATTCTGAGAGGGATGTAGGACATCCCTCAAGAGGTCCCAGATTGGAGAGGGACCAGGCTGGACTGAAAGACACCCCATCTTCATGTGCATACATTTTGTGCACTGTGTCTCTGGTATCCTATATAACAAAAAGCTAATATGCAAATGGACCAAACAGTGGAACCACTGAAAAACTGAACTACCAGTCGCTATGATGTGCACTGACCACCAGGGGGCATGCATGGAACATGCTAGGGCAGACCATAGAACGTGGCAGGCGTCAGCCACAGTGGAGTGGTGAGGCAGGTGAGCAGGGTCCCAGACCAAGGCAGGGTGCTGGTTGCTATTATCAGGGTAAACCTCTGGTGATTACTGAAAATTCTTTGCTTACATGCACTCTGGTCCCAACCAGCACTCGCTCTTGCTGCCAGTGCCAGTCCTGCTTGCACCCACTATAGCACTGTAGCTGCCATTCACACTCGCTGCCAAGTGTCCGGCACTGGACCTAATCGCTTGGTCATGTCAGTGGGTACAAGAGGTAGCTGCCAGTCCCAATCGCCCCTCTGGGCTTCTCCATCTCCATCTGTTCCTAAGGGGCGATTGAGGCTGGCAGCTACTTCTTGTACTCGCTGCCAGCACCAGCTCTTCTCCCACCACTGCTAGCTCAGACCCCGCTTACACTCGCAGCTGGTGCTGGAGCCACTGCTTACACAAACTGATGGTGCCTGCCCCACTTGCACCTGATGCTGGCCCTGGACCCAATCACTCTGCACATTCAGAGTGTGGGAGTGGTTGTGATAAGAGCAGGTCTGCTGGCAAGCAGGGAACCTGCTGGCAGACAGGGTACTGGGGACCATGGTGGGAGGGGCCAGGTAGGGGAATGGAGAATGGGTTGAGACCCACTCCTGTGCCCACTTCAGCCTCGCAGCCCACAGTTCCTTTCAAGGTGCACAAATTCATGCACTGGGCCCCCAGTTTTTACAATAAAACGCTACTCAACCATGAAAAATAATTCTCATATGCACAACATGGATAAAAATAATAAGTAAATATTTAACACTATCCTGAAATAGCTGTTACCACCAGCTTTTATGACATTGCATCACTTTTAACTTTAAAAACTGCCTTTTACTTTCATACCTAAAAATTAATCTTTCAATAATTTTATATATATACTTAATCTCTTTATATTTTTGTTTATTTAATTTATCTTTCTATAATTTTTACATGTAAAATTATACATAACTGAACAGTTAAATCATTACATGCATACTAGAGCTTCAGCACACACATATAGTGACTAGAAGATATAATCTCCCAGAATACTTATGTCTAATTTTTATAAATTTTATGACTTTAATACTCCATAAATAGTATACAATATCCTAGCTAGATTGGTCATCTAAGTTGATTGATAGGGAAAAACAGAAATGAAAATATTGCCAAGTTTTCATTTAATTCTGTGGCTTGTAAAGATGCATAGATTAGTCTCAATTTATGAATTATATATTCAATTTAATTTACCATGATTAATTAATACTTAGCTTTAGTGGTTGACATAAGTTTGTTTATTTATTTAACAAATATTCACTGAGAACCAACATTTTCTAAATAGCTTGTGTGCGTTTGTGTTTAGTTTGTGTTTAGATTTATGCACTCTACAAAATTTATCCCTTAATCAGTTATAAGCAGTATGTACAATACTTCTGAGCAATTCATAGTAACATAAAAAACCCTTATATTTCAATGTGTGTGTGTGTGTGTGTGTTTTAATTTTAAGGTTAATCCACAAAGTAAAAGTGTAGGAAGTTTTGTGTGGTGTAGTGGTGCATGATGCAATTTGTTCTTTATCAAAATGACAGCTTTTATTTAAAGTCACTAACTCACAAAATCAAAATGATGTTACTGCATGATAGTGATGTATCTTTTAAAATATATTTAAAATAAACAACCTAATTTTACACCTCAAGGAACTAGAAAAAGGACAAACTAAGCTCACAATTAACAGGAAAGAAGTTCTGTGATTTGTAATAACATGGATGAACTTTGAGAGCATTTTAACAAATGAAATAATCAGGGAGAAAAATACAAATGCTAGTTGATATCACTTCTATGTAGAATCTATAAGAAAAGAAACCCCTAGGATAAGAGATCAGATTGATGAGTTACCAGAGAGGTGGAGAATGTGGGGTAGGGAAATAGGTGAAGGTGATCTAGAGGCCCAGTGCACAAATTCATGCATAGGTGGGGATCCCTTGGCCTGGCTGATGATCAGGGCCAATGTGTCTGGCCAGCCAGAAGGAGGGACCGCAGGAAGTTGGCTGACAGTGGGAGGTTGCCTGTGGGAGTGCACTTAACATCTGGAGCAGCTCCTGCATTGATTGTATGCCCTCTGGTGGTTGTGCATGACATAGCAACCAGTCAACTGGTTGTTAGGTCGACCAATTGTAACAATTGCTTAAGCCTTTATATATCAGGATAAGTTCTAGGCATAAAATGTACTGCAAGGTGACTATAGTAAACAACTGTAGTGTATATTTGAAAATTGCTAAGACAGTAGATTTTTGAAAGCTCTCATGACAAGAAAAAATCTGTGTGAGGTGATGGGATGTTAAGTAAACTTATTGTATCAATTATTTCAAAAATATATGCATATATTAAATCATTACCTGTACCACTTTAAATTAATTCAATGTCATGTGTCAATTATATCTCAGTAAAACTAGAAAAATATCTCCAGCTGAAACTGGTTTGGCTCAGTGGATAGAGCGACGGCCTGGGAATGAAGGGTCCCAGGTTCGATTCCAGTCAAGGGCATGTACATTGGTTGTGGGCACATCCCCACTAGGGGGTGTGTAGGAAGCAACTGATCAATGTCTCTCTCTCATTGATGTTTCTTGCTTTCAGTTCCTTTCCCTTCCTCTCTGTGAAAAATCAATAAAATATATCAAAAAAAGAGAAAAATATCTCCAGTTGACAATATAAATATAAATACTATTAATGCTTCTTTGCAAAATAAATTGCATATAATTGCAAATCTATAAATGGATTGGAAAAGTAAGGTCACTGAAGGACTTGAGGAAGGAAACTATACTTTTTATTTGTACTAGTATGTTCTATATAATTTTTAAAACCCTAGCAGCGAAAAGGAAATAGTAGAATTAAAATAGTTAGAAATCAAGAATTAAACAATATAGTATATACTAAATATCACCTAATTTTCATATTAAATAATTAATTTAAAAGTAAGAATTTCTTTATAATATACTTATAATGACAATATTGGTAAATATTTTTAGGGTCTTTTATTGATGTCTATAGCCTTTTTTTGAAATGTTTATCAAAACAGAATATTTTAGCATTTAAATAACACTGTTATTTAAATGAGATATTTTGAAATTTTGCAAATATATTGGTGTTTTAATGTTAAATACTTTTGAGTAAAGTTTATATTATAATAAAACTATATTTATTTCAATTAAGTACTGAGAAGAAATTAGAAATAATGAAATTCAAATAAGTGTCTTCTTACACTTTTGTGCTTGATTAATTTTTAACATGTTACAAAATTCTTCAGTAACTCTTAAATGTCCTCATGGAGTATTGAAGCCTGTTTTTTCCTATCTATAATATTTTACTTATTATTAGATTACAAATTTTAAGATCTAATTTCATTAAATTTGAACATTATGCTAAATAAAAGTATGGCTTTTGAGACTTTAATGATATATGGAATACCAAAATAGAATTTGTTTTCAATGTCTCTTTATAAAATATTATTGTCAAAAAATAAATTATTGTCAATGTCTTTGTGACTTTTCTTCTTTTATATTTAAGTTATCTCTAAATAGAAGATTATGTTGTGTGTTTGTGTGCTTTTTTAATACTATAATGTAAAAATATATAGCAATCATTGTATTATGTTTATTAGTATTTAAGCAATATAAATTCACTTAAAAAATTAGCATGTTTTTATGAGAGTATATGATACAAAAATCCCTGAGTTATATTGGGTTATTAAGAAATGATGTTCTGAAATTAGATTTGAATGTATGAAATTATATATTTTACTTGTGTTATTGGTTTTGAAGTATCTTCATAAATTTACAAGTAGAAATGAGTAGACAGTTGGAAATGTGTTTCTAGTCTTCATAGAAGAAATCTCATTTGTGATATAAATTTTAGTTATTGATTATTTATGTGAAAATTAAAGGTTTGTATATAAATGGGAGAAGTGTTCTGTAGAGAATATAAAAAATAGAGATAAGATTATAATATTGTAATTATAAATATTATAATTGATGATAAACTTGTGTTTCAAAAAAAAGCAGAGTTTGAGCTGATAGATATGTACCATTATGGAAGTTAAAGAAAATGGTATCAAGAAATGACTAGTTTTTTTGTTTGTTTATTTTTATTTGTTTTTAAATATAATTTTATTGATTTCAGAGAGAGGAAGGGAGAGAGAGAGAGAAATGCCAATGAGAAGAGAATGAAAAGAATCATTGATCTTCTGACTCCTGCATGCCCCCTAATGGGGATCGAGCCTGCAACCGGGGCATATGCTCTTGAATGGAATCAAACCCGGGACCCTTCAATCTGCAGGCATATGCTTTATCCACTAAGCTAAACCAGCTAGGGCAAGAAGTGATTAGTTAATAGCGGTAAATCTTCATGCAGTAAATCAGTGACTTTTTTTAGTAAATCATCTCTTCTATTGGTCATGCTCTGTTCTTCCATGTCTTGGACATAAGAGAGAGTAAAACCCAGCTCCTGACCTCCCAGAAGTCATATTCTTGTTAAGAAAGAAAACAATAAAGAAGGAAGCTAACACATACTATGTAAGATGACAATAAGTACTGTGAAGAAAATGTAGACTTGAGTTGATGTCTTAAGGGAGCTTGCTCTTCTGGATAGGGTGGGAAGGCTATGCTCCCAAGGCATATTTTGGGGGAAACCTAATGAACATAAGAAAGAAAACTATGATGATAACTGAAGGAAGATCTTTAAGATAGAGCAAATAGGAACTGCAAAGTGTCTGAGGCAGGAGAGGGCTCTTAGGACTTAAAAGAAGCCATTAAATACATAGATAAGTGAGTTAGAGAAAATTCAATATTAAAGTGATAAAAGTAATGAATGCAAGATTACATAGGCTCAAAGGCCTTGCTAAGGGTTATCCACATTATTCTGAGTAAGATGGAAAACCAAAGAAAGGTTTAGGCAGAGGAGACCAAAGTATGACAGATGGGTATGTTTCTTTTAAAAGCATTTTATTGCTTATTTGAAAAGAGATTATAATACACTGAGGAAGGAGGTAAATACACCATTTGTGAAGGGTTTCTCTGATGTGCCTTTCATTAAACTTTAGCTATAGAGGTGGCAAGAAATGCTTGGACTTTGAGTATATTTTAAGGTAACACTACAGGATTTCTAGAAGGATGGTATATAACTAGATTTATTCAGAGTGGATGGTAAAACCATTCTGTAAGATATTGACTAAAGTTGATTTGAAACAGTTTTAGTTTGAAGACAATATATTTTTTTTAACCTTGTGGAGTAAAGACTTATTATTTTTATTTATAAGAATATATATTAATTGATATTTTATTAATTATATAAATCATAGATGAATGTAGACTTTTCACTAGAGTTCTCATAGTATATGAGAGCTTTCTTTAAATTTAAAGAACACAAACACACTGAATTGATAACATTTTAGCTTATATCTGTAAGATTTATTTTGTTTAGCCCTCTCAAAATTAAATTAGTTTCATTAACTATTAAAAGGATAAAATAAAGGCATATGATATAATATCTTGTTGACCCTAAAGATTTCTGGAACTTCAGATTGAACCACAGTAAAATTTGGAGAACAAACTACTCAAGAGTCAGAATGGACTTATAAAGTGACTTCAACAAGATTGAAAATTTAATTGAAAAAGAAAAATATAATAAAAATGTAATGGGAATTTTTAAAAGAGCAACTTTGTTTTCTAAAAACTAAATATCTTCATTAGAAATGGGAACATAGATTAAAAAATATATGTAAAATTATGCCAAAACCAGTTTGGCTCAGTGGATAGAGTGTCGCCTGCAGACTGAAGGGTCCCAGGTTCGATTCCGGTCAAGGGCATGTACCTTGGTTTCAGGCACATCCTCAGTGGGGGGTGTGCAGAAGGCAGCTGATCAATGTCTCTTTCTCATTGATGTTTCTAACTCTCTATCCCTCTCCCTTCCTCTCTGTAAAAAAAAATCAATAGAGACTGGGCAAAAATCATACACCTATGGATGAGGTCAATGCAGGGGGAGGTAAGGGTAGAGGGAGGGGTGGGAGCTGGGTGGAGGGGAGCTATGGAGGGGAAAAAAAGAGAAACAAATCTAATAATCTGAACAATAAATATTTCATAAATAAATAAATAAATAAATAAATAAATAAATAAATAAGTATAGATGTAAAATTAAATTCACAATGATTGTTTTAGCTTTCCTTAATAGAAATTACTATTTCCTAACTTTAGGAAATACTCCCTTGTATTTGGTGCTGATGAACATTTGGAAAACATTAAATTCAACATTAGATTTCTTTACTTATAA
Source organism: Lasiurus borealis (assembly GCA_004026805.1). NCBI lineage: Eukaryota > Metazoa > Chordata > Mammalia > Chiroptera > Vespertilionidae > Lasiurus > Lasiurus borealis. Next base: position 10,464 of record PVJN01039387.1, read on the forward strand.
ATTCATCTTTAATCTATTGATTGAATTTAGTCTATGTCAAGTACCATCCTCTTTTCTGGGGATACATTGTGTGTGTGTGTGTGTGTGTGTGTGTGTGTGTGTTGCTTTTGTGTATGCCTACATACATATACACATTCTTATCCAGCTCCAAGTAAAAATCTAATATCAGTTCAGTCAGCTCCTGCAAAATATAAGAGGGTACAGGTTTACAATCATAAATACACTAGTGGTGGGGTCCCTTGACCTGGCCTGTGGGGACTTGGCCGATAATAGCTCTCCAAGATCCCCCAATGGGTCCCAGATTGTGGAGAGGACGATTCTTAGGTGATGCATCCTTGAATTGGGCTCCTTTCTTTCTGGTTCTGGGTGTGTCACCCAAGAATCACAGTTGCCAAGTCACTGCAGCTCAGCTCCTCTAGCATTGAGCATCTGCCCCATGGTGGTCATTGTGCATCATAGCTACCAGTCAGGTGGTCAAACAGTTGGACTATCCCTTAGGCTTTTATATATATAGACTATATGACTGCTGCAGGGAATTTGTGCACTTGGTAGGGTCCCGTAGCTTAGCCTGCACCCTCTCACAGTCCGGGAACCCTCAGGTGATGGAGAGTGAGCCTAAGCACACTGACCATCAGGAGGCAGCTCCTGCATTGAGCATCTTTCCCTTGATGGTCAGTGCACATCATAGCAGCTGATCATTTCACTCTTCAGTCAACTTGCCTATTAGTCTTTTTATATAGGATTATTTGTGGTGGGGTAAAAGTGTTAGATTTAGGCTAACAGAAATTCTATCATTGTCAAGTTAATACTGACATCACCATTACCATTACTGTCTAACAACAGGAAAGAAAGTGGTCATTTTTTAAATTGTTGGACAAGTTTTGCCTTCAGTCATTGGCTATGGCTGTGTGATATCACCACCTTTTATTGCAAGGGAAATTGAGAAATGGAGCCTGGCTCTGAGCTTAGAAGGTCACTGATATGGATTTAGTCAATAGCTAACTGGCCTTTGTATATTTGGATGTACATGACTTTAATGAGTATTAATAATTTGACTCTAAGAATACATGAATTTAAATTCATATTAAAATGAAGAAATTATATCCCTGAATCACATTTAAAAAGGAAGTCATCTTATCTAATAAAAGAGTAATATTAACTAATTAACCATCACTCCATTATATCCACCAGCTACGCCCACCAGCCATGCTTCCTGCCAATCAGGATAGAGTATGCAAATTAACCAAGATGACTGTGGCCACAGAGAGAGCAGAGGGAGGCTTAGGTTTCCCCCCAATGGAGGAAGCCAAGCTTTCTGCACACTCTGGCCAGCCCAGGCCTCCAGCCCAGGCTACAGAGTTTCAATTATAGAAGATAAATAGATCCCAACACAAATGGTGGCAGCCATGAAGCTGGAGAGAGCAGGAGGTAAGGGTTGCCCCTGTCAGTGGAAGAAGCCAAGCTTCTGCAGCTCTGACCTGCCTTGGCCTCCACTTAAGGCTACAAAGTTTTAATTATAGAAGATAAATAAATCCCAACAGAAATGGCTGGTGCCATGGAGAGAGCAGGCTTGGCTCTGCTCCAGGCTACAAAGTTTCAATTATAGATGATAAATAAATCCCAGATACCAGGGCTTCCACTTGGGTCACCACGGGGTCTTCCCAGCATGCAAACCACCACAGGCCCCTCACCCAGGCCACCCAGGTCTAAGGGAACCTCCATCCTGATCCGGGACACCCTTTAGGGCAAACCAGCTGGCCCCCACCCATGCACCAGGCCTCTATCCTATCTAATAAAAGAGTAATATGCAGATTGACCATCACTCCAACACACAAGATGACTGCTCCCATGTAGTTAAAGATCCTGCCCCCATGTGGACATAAGATGGCTACCACAAGATGGCCAGCAGGCGAGGGAAATTAGGAGGGACCAGCCCTGTAAAGAAGGGCAGTTGGTGGCTATCAAACCTGTAGGGGAGAGCAGTTAGTAGTGACCAGGAGGGAAGTTAAGGGTAACTAGGCCTGCAGGGAAGGACATTTGGGTGGGGGGTCTGCAGGGAGAGCAGTTGGGGAGGGGCAGGCTTGCAAGGGAGGGTAATTATGGGTGACAAGGCCTGCAGGGGAAGGCAGTTAGGGGTGCCTGGCCTGCAGGGGAGGGCAGTTAAGGACAACCGGGCTGGCAGGGGAACAGTTAAGTATCATTCAGGCTGGCAAGGGAGTGGTTAGGGGGTGATCAGGCTGGTAGGCAGAGCAGTTGTGGCAATCAGGAAGGCAGGCAGGTTAGCAGTTGGGAGCCAGCAGTCTTGGGTTGTGAGAGGGATGATCAGCTGCCCATTTAAGCCTGACCCTGGAGGGGTACCATATTGGAAGGGGGGAAGATTGGGATGAGGGACACCGCCCATGCATGAATTTCATGCTCCAGGCCTCTAGATTTTATAATAATAACTAATCAGAAAAAATTAAAGTTTCTAAGCAAGGTGAAACAATACAACCTATTGTTTTTGTATAATTGAATTATCCCCTTTAGCATATTCTGAAATTCATGAGTACCTTCTTAAGAGAAAAATAAGCTTATATATGCATTTACCCTGAAATCTATTCTCATTCTTATGGTATATGGGTTTACATTTTTTTGTTCTAGAAATTGTATGAGATAACCTGTGTATATTATAGGAAAGAAAGTGATAGCTTCTTAAATGAAGTTTAGCTGATAGTCAACTATAAATTGGCAGAGGGAAGCAAACACTATAGCCCTTCAAACTTGTTCTGTTCCTTACTTTACATTATCTAATGATATGAATGTTATCTTGTTCTGAATAATAGTTGGTGCCAAAAATATATTACCAAATTGTACATTTTTACTATAACAGGTAAAATGTAAAAGACTAGCAAGTGTTAAATTTAAGTTCTTTTGCAACATGAATATGTTTTTGCAGTTACTTTTTTTAAATATATAAATATATTTTATATTGATTTCAGAGGGGAAGAGAGAGGGATAAAGTGATAGAAACATCAGTGATGAGAGAAAACCATGTATTGGCTGCCTCCTGCAAGTACCCTACAGGAGATCAAGCCCACCATCTAGGCACGTGCCCTTTACTGGAATGGAACCTGAGACCCTTTAGTCTGCAGGCCAATGCTGTCTCCACTGAGCCAAATCAGCTGGAACTTTGCAGTTACTTTTAATCACTCATTTAAAAATGTTTCTGCCAAAAACTGAACATAATAGATATGATCTATTACACACAGCCTAATTGAACCTTCTCACATGTTGAACTCACATATTCAACATTTTATTGTCACTCATGCTCATTGTTTATGTGAATGAAATGTCAGTGCATTAAGCGAACTTTTTAAAATTATAGTTGGCTGTTATAGTTAGTTTATATCAGAATTTATTTATTTATTTATTTATTTTTAAATATATTTTGTTGATTTTTTACAGAGAAGAAGGGAGAGAGATAGAAAGTCAGAAACATCGATGAGAGAGAGACATCAATCAGCCCCATCCTGCACGCCCCACAGTGGAGATGTGCCCGCAACCAAGGTACATGCCCCTGAACAGAATTGAACCCGGGACCTTTCAGTCTGCAAGCCGACGCTCTATCTATGGAGCCAAACTGGTCTTGGCTATATCAGAATTTATTGAACTTGAATGATACTTAATGTGTTTATTATTTTTTTTCCTTAACCTTAACTTAAAAAAGTATAATTGTCTTCTCAGTATCCAATTTAATGAAGCATTATAAATTATAGTCATTTTGAGGATTAAATCTGCAAATCATCCTGAAGTGCAATAAATGGACAAATGTACATTGTGGCAGAGAAGAGAGGTAGCTGATGTGTAGTTTCTTATATTTGAAATATTTATGGGATTGGAAGATAATATCAAAAGACTGTGTACCTACTCCTATTAATATAGACTTACAGACTTTTAATAATTCAAATATGGTTGTTAAACATTTTATGCCTACATGATAGGTTCTGGGGTTAAAAAGTTAATAAGAACTCTACTTCCTAGTAGCCTACTGAGACCTCATAGCTCAGAAGACAAATATAACTCTAATTTCAAGTGAACACTGCAAATTGGAGGCATGCATGTCATGCTGGGGGGAAAGAAAGCAGTGAGAAATCGCCTGATGACTGAGATTTTCTCAGGACATGACACTTCAAAAGGCCTTGCAGTAAGACTAGAAGTTCAGCATCAGAAGAAAGGGGAGCTGACATCCAGTACAAGTGGAATTACACAAGAAAGGTAGCATAAAGACAGAACATCGATGCTCTTTGCTCAAAAAGAGATAGATTATTAGATTGTATTACCACATTATGGAAAAGCATGGAAGCTATGTATCAGGTTTTGAAGCCACAACCATTCAATGCATGAACCACTTTGGCTTTTATTCCTTTGTGAAACATGTAGTCACAGTTGGCCCCACTTAATCGAGGCTCCTTTTATGAACATATGACCTATGCGGTTGCTGAAGAACCCTTGTTTAGAAGAAACTTGTGTTTATTTTAATTCTCTGCCTTTGCCATCTTGACATTTTTTTTTTTTATAATTTTGACAAGGGCTCCTATAATTTAATTATTTAATGGGCCCTGCAAATCACATACCTAGAATGCATGGAAAAGCAAAGGAAGATAGGCGACAGCATCTAGGTATGTGCCTTTAAGAAAAGTATAATTGATTTCAATGGCTATCCAGCCAAGGCAAATAGGACAAAGCAGTTATATAATCAGTGAGAGGTTATGTGACATGCTTTTCATAATGTTCTTGTTTCTCTGGCTCTGAGCCCTTCGACTTCTTTTTCCTTTACAAAATCAAATTTTTATAAGTTTACCCAGAGACATATATGTAGGATTTGAAAATATTGTCATGGAAAGTAATGACCTTTTTGTTTATTTTTATTTTGTGTTTATTGTTATGGTTTCCCTTTCTTTGAGAAAATTCTACAAAGGTGATCCACTAAACAAAAATTAAAAAGAAATTTACTCATCTAGAAACTATTAGTGAGTCACCTTGTCAGACAGTTTTCCCACAACTGAAATGAGTTAAAATTTAACTTGTGTTTGAAAGTTAACTAATTCAATCACATAAGATATAAGAAAATGGAATTTATCTGAAGAAATAAATTAGAAAAGAGAACTGTTATCTGTGTTTACATGAGAGAATATTGGAAAGAGATTATCCCTAATCAGCATGATGAGCTGATCAGATCTAACTGAAAGCCAAATCCTCAAGTAAACATTTTGACAACAATAATAAAAGCAACAACCAAAAGTAAAAGAAAGAATAAAAATGTGATTAAGAAGCCCAAACAAAAATATAAACATGAGGTGTTAGTACAGAGTATATTTGATTGTTACTGAATATCAGAAGTGTTTTAAAGTAACCAATGTGAGGCAGTTTTCACACATATGTGAAGGGATTCAAGAATAGAGTTAAGAATTGCAATAGAAAGCTATAAAGAGAAAAGAAAAAGGAGATAAGGCAAAGTAGTCATCACACCCTCATGACATCACAAGATGGCTGCATGCACAGTGGACACATGAAGATGAGCAGGACTGGGCTTGACTCTGCATGTATGAGGGCACTGGAGGGAAGTTGTCCAGTTGGTGCATTGGGGGAGGGACTCAGGGACTCGGAGTGTACTGCAGCCCCACAGTGCTGGCCCATGGGCTAACCATCAGGGAAAGGGGCACCACCCCCTACTCCACCTCCACTCTGGGGGAAATGAGATTTAGCTCCACTATAGAGATAAACCTGGAGTAGCAGGAGCTACCCACACTCCACATCCAACCCCCCACCTCCTTCCCCTGCCTTGAGCTGGGGTATGAAAATGACAGAAAACCTCCTGGTCACTGTCAAGTCCCCTATCCTGAACTTCTTCCCATAGAAGAGCAGTGATTTAATTTCCTGACAAGACCAGTGACCTCACTTCCTGATGATGGAGCTCAAAAAAAGTGGAACCCTGGTAGCCAGGCAGCCACATTCTAAAACAGCCCTTGTTCAGCTCATTTGATAGAGATATCCCCACCAAAGCATGTTTTGCTGTTTGCCACGGTCCCACCACTGTGATAGGCAAAGCGCCAGCCATGACAGCTTCTTCCACTTCTGGCTCTGCACTCAGACCCGAAACCTCTGGCCCTTTTCACGAAGGTAACCCAGGATGGCCCAGGGCAGTTTTCTTAGAGCCAGGCCACCACTCTCATCCCCCTCACCATCCCCATATTCCCTGGGGTGCCGGCCCCATGGGGCCTCAGGACTCCAGGACTCAGGGAAGTCTCGAAGCCCGGCTGGGTGTGTCACATACTCTGACAGAAGGGAGGAGGGAGCTGGATACCTACACTCAGGACTTGACAAATAGTGACATTAAAATCTTTCTTCTAATTAATTCCCTTTCAATGTAAACAAATTCATCCACCAGGTCTCTAGTTGGAAGATAAAATAAATGGAAGGGAATACTGCTAGATATTCTTAGCTTTGAAAAAAATTTCATTAAGATTTCATGCCTTCTTAAATATCTCTATATTCCTCACTGGAACCATTTTTTTTTCTTTGTTTGTTTGTGGTCATTTCATACTACAGTTGCACCTATCTGCCATGTAAGGAGAATAATACAGGTGTATATGGACAAATATACATAGTACCTATAGATGTGATATACAACATGGATAAAACCCTCCACCTCATTGAATACTGAAAGGAAGCAAGTGCTATGCACTCCCTAACTCCCCCAAAAGATAATAAAATTCATATAATTTGTTTCCTGTTTCTTCAAAATTTGCAGTCTTTCTTTATAGGTCCCTGCATTATAGATTCAGAAAAAATATTTAAAAAAAAACTATAAAAATGACCCCTGAAAGTATATTATTCATGATGGCCAACTTATGGAAACAACCAGTGCCCTTTGATAGGTGATTGGATAAAGAAGGTGAGATATCCTATATAATAAAAGCCTAGCATCTGAATGGCAGAATGACCAGTTGACCAGTTGCTATGATATGCATTGACCCTCAGGGGGCAGATGCTCAATACAAGAGCTGCCTTCTGGTGGTCAGTGTGCTCCCACAGAGGGAGCACCCCTTGGATGACAGGGATAAGCAGCTGCTTCCACAGCAGGAGCAACTGCTCAGAGTGTGGGTCCACAGCTGCTAGGCTGACCAGAATGAGCAGTGCTCCCACAGTGAGCCATCCTCACCGGCTATACCTCCCACTGGTGCATGAATATGTGCACTGAACCTCTAATATATACACACACAAACACACAGAGAAGACACACACACACACACACACACACACACACACACACTACTCAGTTACTCAATCATAAGAAAAGTTGCTATTTATGATAACATGGATCAATCTTGAGAATATTATCGTAGCAGAATAAATCAGACATAAATAGTTAAGGACCATAGGAAGCAACAAATAAACAAATAAGAAACAACACAAGCAAACAAAACTCATAGTCACAGACAATAGTATGGTAGTTCCAGAGAGAAGGGAGGTGAGGGAGAGTTAAAGGGATCAAATATATGGTGACAAAAGAAGATTTTATTTTTGGGTAATGTGCACAAAATGCAATGAATGATGATGTACCAAAACTGTACATTTGAAACCTGTATAATCTTAATAATCAACTAGAGGCCTGATGCATGGATTCATGCACCAGTGGGGTCCCTCAGCCTGGCCTGTGGGGATCAAGTTGAAACTGGGTCCCCGAAATTCTGCGAGGGTTCCCAGTTGCGAGAGGGTGACTTTTGGGTGGCATACCGTGGAATCGGGCTCCCTCCTCTCTTCTCCAATATTATGTCACTTTCTCTCTGTATCTGTCTCATTTCTTTCATCTCACTTTACCCTAAGTTTGGTAGTAACTGGTGATTTGTGGCTATTTAGCAGCAAAATGCAATTATTTTTTAGCAAATAGGATTTACTTGGTCTGGAACCTAGTCAGCCTACGGCAGAATCCTGCTCAATGTAAGGCTCCTGCCTAGTCCCTTATGCCCAGGTGGAGTCCTGTGGCAGAGGGAACCTCCTCTTTCCCACCTGAGCTGCTCCTTTTCTCTCTTCTCTCCCCAGAGGTTGCCTGCTAGTGCTACTGTCTTTCCAGAAGGAGGGGAGCCTCAGCAAGTTTCCCAGCTGAGAGTGGTAGCAGGAAAATTTGCTGCTTTCACTGGAAATCAATTCTAATGGATTGGCCAGCATGGGTGCCAGACTTTGGGTCCTCAGGCAGTAGGTCCTGCATGTCTCATCATTTAGCTAACTGAGACAAAGAGTTTCTGTAAGGGCCAGGCCAACAAACTGCAATGGGCTAGACATTCAGTGGGGAACCAGACCTGAAGTGAGGAGCCAGTGGGCAAGAAGTCTAGTGCACAGATTGGTCCCTTGGCCTGGCCTGCAGGGATAGGGCTGCCGCCAGCTCTCCAACATCCCCTGAGGGATCCCAGATTGCAAGAAGGCGGTTCTCAGGTGACAGACTCTGGAATAGATCCCTCTCTTCTCTGTTTCCGGCTGCGTCACTCGAGAACTGCACCTGCAAAGTCACCACAGCTCAGCAGCTTCTGTGTTGATCATATGCCCCCTGGTAGTCAGTGTGCATCATAGATACTGGTCAGCTAGTCGAATGGTCGGCTGGTAGGTCGGTCACTTCCGCTTTTATTTTATTTTATTTTATTTATTTGTTTGTTTATTTATTTATTTATTTTAAATATATTTTATTGATTTTTTTACAGAGAGGAAGGGAGAGGGGTAGAAGGTTGGAAACATTGAGGAGAGAGAGACATCGGTCAGCTGCTCCTGCACGTCCCCTATTGGGGATGTGCCTGCAACCAAGATACATGCCCTTGACCAGAATTGTACCCGGGACCCTTCAGTCCCCAGGCTGACACTCTATCCCCTGAGCCAAACCGGTTTTGGCTACTTAGGCTTTTATATGTATAGATGAAATGCCCCAAAGTTTAATTAAATAATCCTCATTCATTATAGGTCTTAGAAATAATCTTCTAAAACTTCTTCATTTTATAAAAACAGAAATATGTCCAAAATTTTATATATTGAATACCATACTCAAGTTTACACAAACTAGCTAGGAAATTAAGCTAGGAACTGATCTAAAGACTTCCTGATTTCAAAATTCAGGTCACTGTCCTGGAATAGGAATAGGGTAAAGTAGATGGAAATGAGGTCAGTTATGCAGACCGGCTTTAGATTATTTATGGCCAGAGAAAGAGTTTAACTGTGGTGAAGGGATGAAAAGGTTTTGAATAGGAGTGTTTTTATATTTCTGTGCCCAAAACATCTCTGACTTCTTATTGTGAAAGAATGTAGTGTGGAAGTAAGGCGGGGAATTGGAGGCTATTTCAATAG
>PVJN01039388.1:0-19823 GCA_004026805.1 Lasiurus borealis
CAGAAGATAGAGAAAGTCATGGTCATAACTGTTGAGGTTTAATGTTATGGTCAGAATTATAGAGGTTTAATGTCTGTAACTTAAAATCATGTAGTTGCTTACTTGTGTTCGTGATAATTACTGGGCTGAATGTATGACTAATCTTACTAACATAGTGAGAGTGTGTTTGTCCCTCCAGGATTTAGAAATGTGCTTATATATTCACAATTTATCATTGTACCTTTCATTTTTTGAAATAGAAATATATTTGCAAATTTTATTACTAAACATATAGGGAGTTGATTGCTTGAAACATTACAGTATTTAAATATATATATAGGAGATCAGGAGACTGTCTTCAATATGTATCAACTCTCTAACTCCTTCAGTTACTAAAATCTAGTTATTCAGAAATCATATTAGAGGTACAAGTTACTTTGGGTCATCTGTAGAATCAATGTGCATAAAATATATCAAACTCCAAGAGAAAAATCTTTGTCAAGTACTAGTCAGTTCACCTGTCTAATGAAATCACTTGAGAACTGTGAGCATAAAATTTAAATTATAAGTGAATAAATTCTGTCCCTGGTTTAGAATTATGCAAAAGTGTGACTGCATTCAGCAATCCACTGACTATTAATGAAACTTTTAATAATCTACTGGCTAGGCTGTCTCTTTAGCAAAATCTGACCTTTAAATGGATACTATTTTTAAATTGTTTTATCTTGTATTTTCATAGCACTGTTTTTCTTCTGGGGCACATTAAATACTTTCTTAGTTTTGGGAAACACGTAGACATTTCCAGGAAAATAATCTTAAAAATTTAAAGTAGAAATATATAATTAATTTTAGTTTAAACCAACTAAAAATTATATGGAGACCATAGTCATTAAATAACTTGTTTGCTGGATTTATTATCTTTTCCTCCAAGCTCATTAAGAAAGAGTCTGGCGAAGGGTAAGGTCTCAATTAATTTTAATGGGCATGACGAAGGTTTAATAAAGTATGTGGTTTAATTGCCTGAGATTAGGCTAAATCGCAGCCTTAGTTTGTTATTGATAGTTTGATCAAGAGTTACAAATGGTTTTCTAAGAAAAATTGATAAAGCTGGTAAACTATGAAAAACAGCATTGGTTTGTCTAGAATCTAGATAAACTACTTATTAACACAAACTTCAAAAATAGATAAAGAAAACTGGCCACTAACTAAACATTACAGAACAAGTTTTCAAATACAAATGCTGAGATAGCTCTAGCAGGTGGTGGATACCAAAACCATCTGCTGCCACATTGTTTGTGACTATTTAGGTAGACCATCCAAGGCTCTTAATAATAACTGTCATAGATGGAAAGCAGTATAATGTAAAAGCTGTCCAAAATGGCATTCTTGTAGCCTTTAATCATTAAATCAGCCAGTTTGGTGGGACAAAGGTATTTCTTTTTCAAAATAGTATTGGGTAAATAATATTTTATTTTGTGAGGTTTTTAGCTTGGTTTAAGTAATGTTGGCCAGTTGCCAATAAGATGAATGCTGTAATGAATAAATTCATCCTCAGTGCTATTAGCTGAGTAAAATAGCCTGAGCATTTCAGATGTTTTAGATAGCTCAACCTCATGAAATTGTAGAAAAAGAACACAGCTTAATCAGAGGATTCCAACTTCATTCTCAGTAGATTTGTATATCAATTGTCATATAATTTCAGCAAAGGGAACAACACACCTCTTCTGAAAGCCAATAGGGAAGTTTTATTTTATTTAATACTTCATGTATTTTCACTACAAGAAGTATGTTATTTAAATATTTCTTCAATAAACCAACATACTTAGCTCAGTTGTTTAGAACACAGGGATAATGAAATAAGTGCTCTGTGTGCATGTGTTTATATGCATATGGGTGTTTGGGGTGTGATGGGTAACTTTGTGTGTCAAGCTGCTTAGGGTTTGGTGCCCAATTGTTTGTTCAAACACTTTTCTAAATATTACTGTGAAGTTATTTTATATGTCATAAAATTTTACAATTGATTGACTTTAAAGCAGATTAACCTTCAGAATGTAAGTGGACCTCACTAAATCAGTACAAGGCCTTATGAGCAAAGACTGAGTTTTCCCAAAGAAGAAATTTTGCCTTAAGATCACAGTATAGAAATCATACCTGAGTTTCCACTCTACTTGTTCTATGAATTTTAGACTTAAAACTGCAACATCAACACTTATCTGAATTTCCATATTGCTGGTCAGTTCTACAGATTTTAAACTTGCCATGCTCCATAATCAATTAATCATGTGATCCAGTTTCTTGAAATAAATCAATCTCTCTCTCTCTCTTTCTCTCTCTCTCTCTCTCTCTCTCTCTCTCTCTCTCTCTATATATATATATATATATATATATATATATATATATATATATATATGTATATATATATGTATAATTGATTTTTTACTGAGAGGAAGGGAGAGGGATAGAAGTTAGAAACATCGATGAGAGAGAGACATCGATCAGCCGCCTCCTGCACACCCCCTACAGGGGATATTCCCGCAACCAGGATACATGCTCTTGACCCGAATTGAACCTGGGACCTTTCAGTCCGCAGGCTGACACTCTCTCCACTGAGCCAAACCGGTTTCGGCAAATCAATTTCTCTTAATAGGTATATAGATATGTGGGAAATCGCCTATTGTCTTCACTGGCAGAGAGGTGTGGACAAGAAGCCCGGTTGCTGGTGACCCTTGAGCCCTGGTTAAGGTCAGAGCTATGCACCCACTGTTGAGTGGAGATGATGGTAGTTGAAGCAACTTCTTCACCAGACAGTCATCTAAATCCTTACTGGTAAGATAGTGTGTCAGTTACTGGAAATTGCCTGCCTAAGGACTATAGATGTATCCCAAATTGAATAAAAGATGGACAAGGCCTGAGCACCAATGGGAGTCCTTTCTCTTGCATTGGGTTTGCCTTCCTGGCCCCCAATATTTCCAAATTATTATTTCTTGTCTCCAGATCCCAAACCCTGAACCATGTGGGACATAGGACATTCACATAGATATACATCCTATCTAATAAAAGAGCAATATGCAAATTGATCATACTTCTGCTACACCCACCAGCCAATCAAGAGTGAGTATGCAAATTAGCCCAAACAAGATGGCTATGACCACAGAGAGAGCAGAAGGGAGGCTTGGGTTGCCCCAGTGATGGAGGAAGCCAAGCTTTCCACACACCCTGGCCAGCCCATGCCTCTGCTTAAGACTACAAAGTTTTAAAATTGTTTCTTATAAACTATCATAATTTAAATAGTTTTTGCTCATACAGATTTTTTGTAATTTTGCCACTATAAATAATGTTCATATTAATATATTTGTTTATGATTTTTTCTGTATTTTGGATCAGTTTCTTTAAGATAAATTCTTACAAATATTTTTACTGGATGATGAATGTATGTTTTGAATTTCTAAAAGGTTATATTCCACAAGCAGTTGATGCTCTCACTACCATCAGTATTAAACTTTATCTTTTCTTGTTTTTATAAATCCTCACCAGAGGATATGTTTTTAAATTTATTTTGAGAGAGAGAGAAACATTAATATGAGGGAAAAATCAATCAGTTGCCTCTTGCCCTTGCCCAGACTGTGGATTGAACAGCAACCTAGGTATGTGCACTGACTGGGAATTGTACCCACAACTTTTGATGTACAGGATGATGCTCCAACCAACAGAGCCAAATGAACCTAATCTTCTTGGAATTTTTTATATGAAAAGAATTTTTCTCTCTCTCTCTCTTTGTTCTACATCCAAAACATTATTTTATATAATTATTTTATATAGTAGAAAACTAAGATAGAAAAATGTTAAATGACTTCCTTGAGACCACATAAGATGTGGAAACAATCTAATGTCCATGAGCATATAAAATTAAAAATAAAAAATAAAAATTACTTTATATTGAAGGCGAGTCAATTATTTAAATGTTATACTAGATATTTTCAATACAATACTTATTTTTATAAAGAAGATTACCTTTCCTAACATATCTGGTAATGAAATCAAAATTTTCTTGTATTGTTTTGCTTAGAGATTTTGATGTTTCACTCCTTTCTTATATAGAAGTCCAGAAATATTGGAAGGGAGGGTCAATAAACAGGAAAACATAAAGAAGTTATATTAGAACAGATTATAAAGTAGGAGTCTTCTTCTTCTTCTAATTATTATTATTATTATTATTATTATTATTATTATTGCTATGGGGTAAATTATGTAATTTCAGTATCAAACTAAGCATACAAAATTTTTATATAGAATCAGTAAATCCAGTTGGCGAAAGCAGGATTAGAATTCACTCTTGGAAAACCCATTCCCTTACTTTAAAGTCATAATATTTATCCAATCTAATTTTAGATATTTTCATGAGTTGTATCTGAAGTCATAAGATATGGAATATGAAAATAAGGAAATAGCTACAATCTTTCAATATGATACATTTTTTTTAACATAAGAAGATTAAAATTACATACTTGACCTTAAAATGCAATGGTCCTTTTTATAGATCACTCTGTTTGTGTTAGGAATGTCAATCAAGTATTTCAAGAGTATATTTCAGCAGCTGTGAAATTTAATTAAAATTTAATGTTGCCTCACTTCTTCTCTAAATCTGAATGAATTTAGATGGGCAACTATCTGTGAAATTATGATTTTACTTGTTAATTGTTCATGATCTTTATGTGAAAGGAAGTGACTTTCATTTTGTTCTAAAAACTAATAGAGACTATATTAACTTCATAACAATTTTATCACTTACATATTCCCAACACAATGTCTAATAAGAGAGTTATTAATTATAAGTACATTTTTTATTCAGAAAAATACAGTGTATACACACACACACACACACACACACACACACACTTCTGAAAATTCATTACTTCCAGAGAGCCCTTATGTAAAATGGAACTAAAAATTTCACTTAATGAATAGGGATATCATAGATATTATTGGGCATTTGCAACTTGTGAGATATGGAGATATGAAAAAATAACCTTAAGTGTTATTTACTATTAGAATCTATCAAATGTAAATTACAAAACAATAATTAATCTGAATACAGAATGCTTGTCTTCCCTCTTAAGGTATAAACCTATGCAATTACTCAGAAAAATAGATGAAATATTTAGGACCTCTCTTATCTAGGATTTTTTTTTAACTCCAGATTATAAACCCATTATATTACACTAAATGAATCTTGAACATTGTTGAGAAAAAAGAAGTCAGAGATATTAGGTGGAGTAAGCAGCAAACATGGATTTTGGTATTTTATTTAATTAACTGTTCCTGATTTTTATCATCTTCTATGAACTGTGTGCTGTGCATAAGACTAATTTCTGTCCACATGAAACAATTAGTAAATAAGAGTATGCATTAATGTTATATTTTTGTGTGACAAATTATCACAGTTTTAGGGGCTTAAAACAACATCTGTGGGTGTTGAGGAGTGTGAAGGGATTGAGCAAAGAGAGAGAGAGGAGAGAGAGAGAGAGAGAGAGAGAGAGAGAGAGAACTCAAAAACACAGACAACAGAACAATGTGGTGATTGTGAGGGGTGGTAGGTGGGTGGAGGTTGAATTGATTAGGTAAGATAAATGTTGATGAAAAAGAAATAAAATAAAACAAAATAAAATTAAAAATCAAATTATTTTTCTACTAACTTTACAAGAAGTCCATTGAAAAGCAAATAAATATCCTCAAATCTCAAAACAAAACAAGACAAACAAACAACAAAAACCACCAACAACAAAAAAAACACACCACACCACAAAAAGTATCTGTTATTAGCTCATAGGTTAAAAGTCCAGGCAATCTTAATTGAGTTCTCTGCTAATGGTGTCAAAAGGCAAAAATCTAAGTGTTAGCCATACTGGACTCTTATATGAGGATATGGGGAGAATCTGTGACAAACTCAATGGGTTTGCTACTTGGGGATTTTTTTTTATTCAAGAACCAGACAGAGTTGTCATTAGGTAGTTTTATTTACTTGCAACAAGCAATGAAAACAGAGGATTTACACCCAAAGCTCTCTCTTCCCAAAGGGAGGTGTATCCAGTGCTTGCACACACTATTTTGTTAATTATATATTGATTTCTTCTTTGCAGTTGGCTGAAGTTACCACTTGTGGTTCTGGTCAAGCTCATCCTGTTACAGCTCCATCTATGAAACACTGTTACATATTAGCATTTAGCAAGAACTTCTAGACCTTTGAAATTCATTTTGGTTGCTGATTTAATTTATTTATAGTTTTAACATTGAGGTCTCAGTTTATTTGCTGTTATCCAGTGAAGACCTACTTTCGCCTTCTGGAGGTCACATATCCTTTGGCACATGGATCCTTCCATTTTGAGCCATACAATGGTGCATTAAATCATATTCCACTTGAATTGTTATTCTACCTCTAGTTAAAAAAAAAACTGTGCATATGGTATATTGTTTTCCATCTTTTTACTTTTAATCTATCTGTAGCTTTGGGTCTAAAGTGTGTCTCTTGTAGACTGCATATATTTAGATACCATGGGTAAAGTTGTTTTTTACCCATGCAATTGATTACTGTGTTTTAGTTGAAGTGTTTAGTTCATTTATAATTGTTACTATTGTTAAAAAAGGATTAACATCTACTATTTTGCTACACACTGAGTAGCCAGATTATCATGACCACCCCATCAGGACTTCTTTGGGCCACCTTTTGCCTACAATACTATGGTGATCCTTCTTGACATTGACTCTATGAGATGTTGAAAGGTGATGCGAAGAATCTGACACCGTGCCTGATAAATAGTACTGTCCAGTTCTGTGATGTTTGATGGTTGTGGAACCAGCTGCCTGATAGCTCTTTTAATTTGGTCCCACAAATGCTCAATTGGATTGAGATCTGTGATTTTGGGGGCCACCTAAGCAAGGTAAAGTCTCCCTCATGTTCTTGAAACCACTCCTGCAAAATATGAACACTGTGGCATGGCACATTGTCTTGGAAGAAGCCATCTCCATTGGGATATGCCATTAACATGATAGGATGAACTTGATCAGCAATGATACGTAGGTATGTTGTGCTATTCAGACATTGTTCCACATGAACTAAAGGGCCCAAATCATGCCAGGAAAAACATGCCCCAAACCATAACAATGCCCCCACCAGCTTAAAGGGTTGTATTCATGCTTGTGGGGTGCATTCTTTCATGCTATTTCCACCAAGTTTTCACTCTGCTATATGCATGATGTAACTAGAAATGTGATTCATAGGACCACATGACTTTTTCCAATGCTCGACTATCCAATCCTTATGTTCCTTTGTGAATTGGAGACGTTTTATCTTGGTAACTGCAGACAGCAAAGGTATTTGAACAGACCTTTGGCTTCCATATCCCATACAATGCAGTGTATGGCTAATTTGCCTACAAATGTCAGGTGGTCACAATAAATTGGCCACTCAGTGTATTTTCCTATATGTCTTTTATGTTCCTCTTTTATAGTTCTTGGTTTCTTTTTTATTAGATATTTTATAGTATGCCATTTTCATTTCCTTGTTCTTTTTTCACTATATATTTTTAGTTATTTTCTTAGTGGTTGCCTTGGAGTTTAGCATTTATACCATCTAGTTTTACTAATACAAACTTAATATAAATAGTATAGAAAAACTTTGTTAAAATATGCTGCTGTTTCCTCTTTCTGTTTTATTTTTATACAAATTACATAAGCATAAAATTTTATAATTACATAGTTTCTAAGTGAATTAAAAGCAGATTTAAAATTGTTTTATGCAGTTGTCTTCTAAATCAGATATACCATAACAGATATAAATAATAGATTAATATTATCTTTCTTATTTACCTATATAGTTACCTTTACTAGTGTTTTTAATTTTTTAGAAGGATTTGGATTACTCTCTAGGGTCCTTTAATTTCAACTTAAAGGACTCCCTTCTTGTTAGGATTACACCTATCTCTTTGTTGAAATCCTCACTTTGCTCATACATTGTTCTCCTGAGGCATTGTGTATTTTCATGATGGTTATTTGAATTCTTTGTTAAATAATTTCTATAGCTCTGTTTCATTAGCATTATATTCTGGAGTTTCATTTTGTTACTTTGTTTAGATTACATTTCATGTTTCTCCATTTTCTTTTTGATAGTATCTACATATTACAAAAACAAAAAACAAAAAAACATGACCCTCTCAGTCTTCATGGATTGGTCTCAAACAAAAGAAGACCTTCACTAATCTATCTGACTAGAGATCCCATGGACATCTAAACTGGTGCTCTAAATTTGTGTATTTATTATTATCAATATCCTAAGCATTGATAGTATTCCAGACCCTGATATCACTTCAAAAGGGCAAGACATAAATTAGACCTTTTGGTATCACCTGGCCAATAAGGAATGTTGGATTTGCAGTCCTACTCTTTCCATGCTGAGAAGAAAACTAAAAGGTGGTAGTGCCATTTAACAAAGAGACATATATTTCCCCAGCAAAATGGGTACATTTGGGACCAAGAAATAATTTTAATTCAGGACATTATTTTTCCTTTTTAGATCCCAGGAGTGTGACTATAATGTGTCTAGGAGTAATTATTTTGCTTTTTATGTCTACAATTTGTTTTTTTTACAGGAAATCTCAACAGAGAAATGGAAGCTATTTATACACTAAAATGACTTTCTGACAACTGTGACACCCACTGAACAGCTGTGAATGCCAGAACACTGGTCCCCAATTGGTGCAGGCACACAGATTCAGAGGAATTCTACACTCCACAACAGAAAGGTTAGATTTTACCTGGGTTGAGAAGAGAGAGAAATACATAACCAGACACAGGGAGAAGAGAGACCATGGGGAGACAAAGAAACAGCCCACATATGAAAGAAAATCAGGCAACACCAGAAAAGGAAGTGAAATAAATGGAGGCAAGCAACCTGCCAAAGAAAGAATTCAGAAAAATGGTCGTAAGGTGGCTGAAAAGAATGGAAGACAAATTCCACAATATGAGTAAGAACCAAGAAGAAATGAAAAATGACATCACTGATGTAAAGAAATCAAAAGAAAGCATCAAGAGTAGGCTAGAAGAAGCAGAGGACCACATCAGTGAGCTAGAAGACAAGGTAGAAAAAAATAACCAACTAGAGCAACTTCTAGAAAAAAAAAAAGCAGAAGGAGAGCCTAAGCAAACATTGGGACAACACTAAACAAAACAACATCCGAATAATAGGAGTGACAGAAAGAGAGAAAACTGAGCAAGAAATAGAAGACCTCTTTGAAGAAATAATGACAGAAAACTTCCCTGATATAGGGAAGAAAAAACACACACAAATACAATAAACCCAGAGTCCCAAGCAAAATGAATCACAAAAGACAGACACCAGGGCACATTATAATTAAATTGGCAAACACCAATAATGAAGTAAGAATTTTAAAAGCAGCCAGAGAAACAGAATGTTACCTACAAAGGAACCCCCAAAAGACTAGCAACTGATTTCTCAACAGAAACTCATCAGGCCAGAAGGGAATGGAATGAAATATACAAAGTCATGCAAAGGAAGGGTCTGAATCCAACAATACTGTGCCCAGCAAGGCTATCGATCAGAATTGAGGGTGAAATCAGGAGCTTCACAGATAAAAAAGGGATTAAGGGAATTTATTACCACCAAACCAGCAAAGCAAGAAATGCTAAAGGGTCTGGTATATATATAAAAAAAAATAGTAAGCAAAGAAGGAACACAGGAGTAAAGAATAAAAATGGTGACAAATAAGTTCCTATCAATAATAACTTTAAATGTAAATGAATTAAATGTCCCAATTCAAAGACATAGGGTAACAGATTGGAAAAGAAAACATGACCCATATATCTGCTGCCAACAATAAAACCACTGCAGAAAAACAAGAGGCACACAGACTGAAGATGAAGTTATGGAAAAATGTTTTTCAGGCAAATGAAAATGAAAAAAAAAAGCTGGGGTAGCAATATTTATATCTGACAAATTAGATCTCAAAGTGAAGGACATAAGAAGAGATAAGGAAGACCACTTTATGATACTAAAGGGAACAATCCAACAAGAAGAAATAACTCTGGTAAACATATATGCACCCAAAACAGGAGCACCAAAATACATTAAAAAAAAAACTCATGGAGGATATCAAGGGAGAGATTGACAGCAATACAATAATAGTAGGAGACTTTAATACCCCACTATAACCATTGGACAAATACTCTAAACAAAAATCAGCAAACATTAATCCTGAATGACTCACTAGACCAGATGGGATTAATTGATATCTTCAGAATATACATTCTTCTCAAGAGCACATGGGTCATTTTCAAAGATAGACCATATCTTGGGTCATAGACAAAATCTCTTCATATTCAAGCAGATAGAAATCATATCAAGCATCTTCTCAGATCACAGTGGCATAACACTGAAAATCAACTAAAATAAAAACAATACAAAGAAATCAAACACAAGGAGACTAAACAGCATGCTATTAAACAATGACTAGGTAACCAGAGAAATCAAGGAAGAACTAAAAAAAAAACATCATGGAAACAATTGACAAGGAAAACACAACAATCCAAAATCTATGGGGCACAGCAAAAGCAATGTTGAGATGTAAGTTCATAGCTCAACAAGCCTTCTGCAAAAAAAAAAAAAAGAAGAAAAAAAGAAAAAAATGGTAATAAATTACATAACCCTACAACTCAAAGAGTTAGAAAGAGATAAACAAGAAATCCGAGTGTAAGCAGAATGAAAGAAATAATAAGGGTCAGAGTGGAGATAAACTACATAGAGACCAAAGAAACAATACAAATGATCCACAACACCAAGAGCTGGTTCTTTAAAAGAGTGAACTATATTAATTAACCTCTAGCCAGGATCACCATGAAGCAAAAAGAGAGGATCCAAATAAATAAATCAGAAATGAAAGCAGTGAAATAACAGATTCCACTGAAATACAAGGGATTGTTAAAATATGTTATGAACAACTCTATTCCAACAAACTGGACAATCTGGAGGAAATGGACATATTCCTAGAAAAATATAACCTTCCAAAACTTAATCAAGTAGAATCTAAACATCTCAATAGTACAATAACTATGGAAGAAATTGAAGCAGTCATCAAAAAGCTTCCAGCAAAAAAAAAAATCCCAGGGCCAGATGGCTTCATATAGGACTTTTACCGAACATTTAAGGAATAATTAAAACTTTTCCTCCTCAGACTATTCCAAAAAATTCAGGAGGAACCCTTCCAAGTTTCTTCTATGAAGACAGCATCACCCTAATATCAAAACCAGATAAAGGTAACACAATAAAAGAGAATTGCATGCCAATATCCTTCATAAACATAGATGCCAAAACCCTCAACATAATTCTAGCAAATCGGATCCAGCAGTACTTCAGAAAGATCATACACTATGACCAGGTAGGATTTATCCCAGGAATGCAAGGATGGTGCAATATATGCAAATCAATAAATGTGATACATCACATAAACAAATTGAGATATAAAAATTACAGTCATATCAATTGATGCAGAAAAGCATTTGACAAAGCCCAACACCCTTTCTTTATGAAAACTCTCAACAAGGTGGGAATAGAAGGATCATACCTCAGCATAATAAAAGCTATATATGATAAACCCACAGCTAATATCATCCTCACTGGGGAAAACCTAAAGCTATTTCCCCTAAGAACAGGAACAAGACAGGGATGCCCACTCTCACTACTCCTGTTTAACATAGTACTGGAAATATTAGTCATTACAATTAGACAAGAAGAAAAAATAAAAGGTATCCAAATTGGAAAAGAAGGAGTAAAGATGTCCTGACTTCAGATGACATGATATTGTATATAAAAAACCTGAAAGACTCCATCAAAAAATTAATGGACTTAATAAATGAATTCAACAATACAGTAAGATACAAAATTAACACCAAGAAATCTGTGGCATTTCTATACACCAAAAATGAACTTACAGAAAGAGAGACTAAAAAAACAATCCCATTTACCATGGCACCAAAATAAGTAAGATACCTAGGAATAAACTTAACTAAGGAGGTAAAAGACCTATACACGGAAAACTACAGGACACTGAAAATAGATAGAGGAAGACATCAACGATTGGAAGAACATACCATTCTCATAAATTGGGAGAATCAACATTATTGAAATGTCCGTACTATGCTAAGCAATATATAGATTCAACGCACTCTCTATTAAAATACCAAGGGCATATTTCACGGACCCAGAAAGAACTCTCCAAAAATTCATCCAAAATTAAAAAAAAAGACCCCAAATAGCTACAGTAATCCCGAGAAAAAAGAATAAATTAGGTTGGATCTCAATACCAGATTTCAGGCTGTTTTACAAAAGCTGTTTTACAAAGCCACTGTTCTCAAAAAGCCTGGTACTGGCACAAGAACAGATATATATATCAGTGGAATGGAATAGAATAGAAAATCCAGATACTGACCCAAACCACTATGCTCAATATTTGATAAAATAGGCATGAAAGTACAATGGAGTCAAGACAGCCTCTTCAATAAATGGTTTGGGAAAATTGGATAGATACATGCAAAAAAAAAAAAAAAAGAAAAGAAAAGAAACTAGAATTCCATTGTGTAGATGTACCATAATTTTCTGATCCACTCATCTGCTGACGGGCACCTAGTCTGTTTCCAAATTGTAGCTATTATAAATTGTGCTGCTATGAACATAGGGGTGCATAAATCCTTTCTGATTGGTGTTTCTAATTTCTTAGGATATAATCCTAAGAGTGGGATTGCTGCGTCAAATGGGAGTTCCATTTTTAGTTTTTTGAGGAAACTCCATACCATTATCCACAGTGGCTGCACCAGTCTGCATTCCCACCAACAGTGCACAAGGGTTCCTTTTTCTCCGCATCCTCAGCAACACTTGTCATTTGTTGATGATCACCATTCTGACAGGTGTGAGATGGTATTGCATTGTCGTTTTGATTTGCATCTCTCGAATAATTAGTGACTTTGAACATGTTTTCATGTGTCTCTTGGCCTTCCTTCTGTCGTCTTTTGAAAAGGTTCTATTTAGGTCCGTTGGGCTATTTTTTTATTGAATCATTTATATTCCTTTTATTAAGTTGTATAAATTGGCTGCAGATGTTGGAGATTAAACCTTTATCAGTGCTAACATTTGCAAATATGTTCTCCCAGACAGTGGGCTTTCTTGTTGTTTTGTTGATGGTTTCTTTTGCTGTGCAAAAGCTTTTTATTTTGATGTAGTCCCATTTGTTTATTTTTTCTTTAGCTTCCATTTCCCTTGGAGCAGTATCAGCAAAGAAGTTCTTTCAGCATGTCTGAGATTGTGCTGCCTGTGTATTCCTCTAGTATTGTTGTGGTTTCCCATCTTATGTTTAAGTCTTGTATCCATTTGGTGTTTATTTTTGATTATGGTGTAAGTTGGTGGTCTAGTTTCAGTTTTTTGCATGTATCTGTCCAATTATCCCAATACCATTTATTGAAGAGGCTATCTTGACTCCATTGTACATTCATGCCTCCTTTGCCAAATATTAATTGAGCATAGTGGTTTGGTTTGAATATCTGGATTCTCTATTCTATTCCATTTGTCTATATGTCTTTTCTTGTGCCAGTATCAGGCTGTTTTGAGAACAGTTGCTTTGTAATATAGCTTGAAATCTGGTATTGAGATCCCACCTACTTTCTTCTTCTTTCTCAGGATTGCTGTGGCTATTTGGGGTCTTTTTTATCTTTGGAGAGTTATTTCTAGGTCTGTGAAATATGTTGTTGGTATTTTAATGGGTAGTGCATTGAAACTATATATCGCTTAGGGTAGTAGGGACATTTTAATGATGGTGATTCTCCCAATTTATGAGCATGGTATGTTCTTCCATCTGTTTATGTTTTCCTCTGTCTCCTTTTTCAGTGTCCTGTAGTTTTCCATAGTTTACATGCACATATGTTGAAAATAGGTATTAGAACATGTGGAAAACAAAATCATTTATTCTGAGTTTAAGATTATGAGAAGCTTCTGATCCATGCAATCATTCATTTACCAAATATGGTGAACAATACTAAGTACCCAATAATGTATAATTAAAAAATATTACCATTCTCAGAGAACTGAGAATCTTCTAGAAATACATATAAAAATAAAAACAATTTTATAATGGACAAAATTTGCAATGTATAAACTGTTCAATATCTTTTGAGAATAGAAGCAAACTTTTAAAGTCTAAATCATCGTTTTCTTTTTTTTTATTTAAATTATTTGTTGCTTAATGTATTACATAAGTCTCCTTTTTCTTCCATTTGCCTCTCCCTGGCCTCCCCCAACCCCTAGAAAATGCCCTCACCCTTCCTCCCCTGTCTGTGTACATTGGTTATACTCATATGCATGCATACAAGTCCCTAGATTGATCTCTTACCTCCTCATCCCTCCACCTTCCCTCATAGGTTGGGCAGTCTATTGAATGCTTCTATGACTCAGGTTCTGTTTTTATTCATCAGTTTCTGTTGTTCATTATATCCCACAAATCAATTAGATCATGTCATATTTACTGGTATATTTCTCTGACTGGCTTATTTCACTTAGCATAATGCTCTCCAGTTCCATCCATACTATTGCAAATGGTAAGGATTCCTCTATTTTACAGAAGCATAGCATTTCATTATGCAGATGTAGCACCATTTTCTAATCGACTCTTCTGCTGATGGGCACTTAGGCTGTTTCCAAATCCTAGCTTTTGCAAATTGTGCTGATTTGAACATATGGGTGCCTTTATCATTTCTGATTGGTATTTCTGTTTTCTTGGGATATATTCATAGAAGTGAGATTATTGGGTCAAATGGAGGTTCCATTTTTAATATTTTGAGGAAACGCCATATTGTTTTCCACAGAGGCTGCACCTGTGTGCATTTCATCAGCAGTCCACAAGGGTTCCTTTCTCTCCACTTTCTCACCAGCACTTGTCATTTGTTGAGTTGTTGATGATAGCCATTTTGACAGGTGTGAGAAGGTACCTCCTCGTTCTGATTGGTATCTCTTGGATGATTAGTGACTTTGAGCATGTTTGCTTGTCTCTTGGCATTCTGTATGTCTTCTTTTGAAAGGTGTTTATTTAGGTCCTTTGCCCATTTTTTAAAAAATATATTTTATTGATTTTTTTATAGAGAGAAATAGAGAGGGATAGAGAGTTAGAAACATCGATGAGAGAGAAACATCAATCATTTGCCTCTTGCACACCTCCTACTTGGGATGTGCCGGCAACCGAGGTACATGCCTTTGACCAGAATCGAACCTGGTACCTTTCAGTCCACAGGCCGATGCTCTATCCACTGAGCCAAACCGGTCGGAGCCCTTTGCCCATTTTTTGATTGGATTATTTATCTTCCTTTTGTTAAGTTGTATGAGTTTCCTATAAATTTTGGAGATTAAACCCTTATCAGAGATAAGTCATCTTTTTCAATTGAAAGTATTGCATCTTATTTTAATATTAATATATACTCATTTTAGAAAATAAAAAGAAGCCATATATTTACAGAGTAGGTCTAATTCTAGCTGACTTTTGAAGAAAGATTAGACTTTATCAAGTTGGCTCCAAGTTATAAAATATTTTGGCTCCTTATTAATGTTTTATATTAAGTAGTTATAATTGGTTAAAACATTTAAACATTTGCACTATAATATACAGTTTTCTATACGTACTACAACCCTGGCATATTACAAAGTAGACCTCACCACATTCATGGCTCTGTCTTCTAGATGTTTATAACCTTACAGTACTGACTTGAGTGAAAGTGATATGAGATGTAGCTTATTGGAAATGCAGTATTTGGAAACCAGATTTTTTGCATATACAAATTATATATATATATATATGTATATAGTCTGTTAAATGTGTCCTATAATTAAACCTAAATTTTGAACTTTTGATTCAATAAAGAAGAAATCCCTAAGAATAAGTCAATTCTGAAAATTGTAACTTGGAATTAGAGTTCTACAGCTGGTATTATAGGTATTAATACATATTTCCTATCATTCTATTCCTTTTTAGTCTTAAGTTCTTTGAGGGAAAGGACAATATTGAATTCACATTCTTGTTCTCTACATAGTATTCACACACTACCATACATGTAAGTATACTAGAGGCCTATTGCATGATATTCATGCAAGAATAGGCCCCTGGATTTGGCCAGCAAGTCCCCACTCCAGCTGCCGGGGAGCCGGCATGTCCCTGCTCCCACCAGGAGCCAACCAGTCCCTGATCCCCAGCAGCGTGGGAGCCAGCAAGTTCCTGCTCCCCACAAGTCCCCACTCCAGGGCCGGCTGGGAGCCCAGAGCCTGCAAGTCCTTGCTTCTGTCTGGAGCACCACTCCATTAGCTCCCTCCACCGCCCCCTCTTTCCCTCATAGCAGGTTTCACCTGCTCTGTGCCTGTATATGCAAATGAACCTTGATCATTGTTGGGTAAATTTGCATACTCACTCTGATTGGCTGTGGGAGTAGCAGAGTGATAATTAATTTGCATGTTTCTCTTTTATTAGGTAAGATGAGATATTTTAAATATTTTGCAACAATGGAAGAAATGCATCTAGAGAAATATGAAGCAGAAAAGATCTTTTTGATTATTGAATTCACATTTTAAAAAATACACGTATTTAACACCTTTTTAACATATGTCACCATCTTACCTGATGCTTTGTTTCCCCCTTCACCTTTATCCCTATTTTAAACTACAGTCAAATGTCTTACTTTGCAAACTGGACATATGCAGTGAGTATATGGAGAGGTTAGTATCACTGACACTGAAAGAAACAATCAAGGCATATGTGCAATAAATTCAATTGTAATAGATTCTTGAATCAATTCAATCTATCTTTCAAGGCAGCTTAAAAGGAAAATTTGTCCTTGGCTATTTGTGTATTTGTACAGAAACAATTGCTTTGATAGAGGCAAGGCTTTTAAAAATGATTCTAGGCTAAGAACGGAGGTTAGACCAACTGGCTCCAAGATTTAAGAATAAAGCCTAGACTCCTTAAAGTGTCTCAGAAATTATTTAGTTTAAGCTCAATCTTGATTGATTAGTATATCATAGTTAATGTTGGATATTAGTGATATATAATTATCAGCTAACAGATATTGCTAAGCCCTAATATATACCAAGTTTACATTTATGTACTGAGGTTGCAATGGCAAAATAAACACATATCTTTGCTACCATGAAGTTTATATTCTAACAATCATAACTAGTCTAACAATTAATTTTGGTCATAATGATCAATAAAATATTGCCTTTAACATAGTATAGTTAGCATAGCATCAGACAAATAATAGTTATTTCCTTCACACTGTTTACTGCAAAAACACATAGAAGACAACTTCAAGATTACTTTACATATACATCAAGGGCCATTTAAAATGATTTAATTCTAAGAGAAAACAAATTTCAGTGCAAGGCTATGTAAATTGTGTGAAGAATCAAAAGAAAACTGATATAACTTCAATGAATCACTTTTTATTACTGAGCCTTGTAAAAAATTAATTGCAGATATCATTGCTGATATATAGTATTTCTCTGGTTTAAAAAAATCTCAGAATGTTACAATGATCCAATCATTAGTTATATATCAAAATGTATATTTCTAATTTACTCCATAATTTGAGTGTTGATTGTACCAGAGGCTAAGGATATAAGAGACTTAGAGAATAGGAGAGGAATACAAGTAAACAGGTAACTAAAGTGAATTTCTGTGAGTGCTTAATGACAAATTTTAACTGTTCTGTTGGAGCATAAGTGCTTCATAATTATTATTGTTTGACAATACAATTTTAAATTGTAGAAGAGTTTTAAAATTACAGAATCATTGTAGAGATGGTACTGAGATTTCTTGTATACACTTCCACCCAGTGTGTCCTATTATTAACACTGTACATTATAGAGTACATTTTTTACATTTAATGAACTGATATTCATGCATTATTGTTACCTAAACTACATTGCTCATTCAGAATCCCTCAGTTACTTCCCTAATGTGTTTTTTTCCTGCTTCAGGATTCCATCTAGGTTATCATATTACATTTAGAAATCATGTTTCCTTAGACTCCTTTAAGATATGAGAGTTTCTAAGGTTTTCATTTTTATGATGAACTTGACAGTTTTGAGGTTTACTCATCAGATAAATTTTACGGTGTCTCTCAAGATTTGCCTAGTGTTTTTCACATGATTAGATGGGAGTTACTGGTTTTGGGGAGAAAGATCACAGAGGCTAAGTTCCACTTTCATCACATTATATTAAAGGTACTTACTATCAACACAACTTATCACTGTCTTTGTTCAACTTGATGATCTGTTTGAGATCGTGTTTTTCAAATTTTTCCACTGGAAATTTACTCTTTTCACCCAATCCCCGTTTCCAAAACGTACTCTTTGAAAAAAGATCACTATGAGGAACCCACATTTAAGTAAGAAGTTACGTTCCATCTCCTTGATAGTGGATTAATCTACAAAAATTATTTTCATTATTCTGCAAAGTAAATTTGTCCCTCCCTCTCCCACTTACAGTTTATTTATCTATTCAACATTCATTTAGATCAGTATGGCCTCTGGATATTTATTTTATACTTTATACTTCAATATTTATTTTTATTTTTTTCCAATATTTCTTTTGCTGTTCTAATTCTTCCAGAAAAATTTAGCCATTATGAACTTTTTTAGTTGGCTCTTATATCCCTTTGACATATTTAATTTATTTTTTCTTTATTTTTATTGTTTACACACTTTTTTAATTTTCTTTTTTTCTTTGTATTTATTTATTTATTTATTTATTTATTTATTTATTTTTTATTTTATTTTTTTTCCCTATTGCTCTCCCCACCCCCCAGCACATGCCCCCATCCGTCCCCCCAACCCTCCCTGCCCTGCATCCACTGGCCATGTCCACACACACATGCATACAAGTCCTTCGTTTGATCTCTTACAGGCCCCTCCCCACAATCTCCCCTGCCTTCCCACTGTAGCAGGACAGTCTGTTCATTGCTTCTTTGCCTCTGCATCCGCTTTCCCCACCACCACCTGATTCTTGTCTTTAAAAACATCTTGCCCCTGTAGGCTAGGAATAAACCCACAAGAGCAAAAGAAAAATGATCGAGTTCCAATTTCAATGTCCAATAGCTTTGAGTCCCAGTTTCAATGTCAGACAGTTCCTTATGTGTACATGTCATCAATGGTATCTGGATAGTGGACAAATAGTGGCAATGCTGCTCCAACCCTCTCTGGTTTAGTTCGAGGCATCCTGTAGCGATTCACAGCTGCTAACTGTTCGCATGGCAAGGCATAATCACTGTCTTCCATCTCTGGACTGTTTCTCCTCTTGCCTTCGTGTTTGGCGCAGACCTGGTCAGTTCCTCTCTGTTGCAGGAGTCCACTTGGTCTTGGAGTTGTTTTCTGAAAGTATATAAACATATTCTCGACCAAGAGTTAATAAAGGAATCTTTTCTATAAAATTGACTTGGGGTCTTTTTTATTTTTGCCTACCCGCTTTTCCTTTGGCTTATTTTGACACCATGTGTGTTTTTCATGGGTGTCTTGCTGTTAGTATTACAAATGGAAATTAATTTTCTAAAGTGAAAATTTTCTAAATGTAATTTACTTACCAGATATTTTTCCTTACACGATATTATCCTACTCTCCCCCAATTTTTAATCCAATCTTAATAACTTTAAATTTTAATATTTTGCACACAAATATGCCTGTTTTGTGTTCATTACATATTAATCAATTTTATCATGAGATGAGCTATCAATAGAATTTTTAATTAATACTTTAG
>PVJN01039389.1:0-19822 GCA_004026805.1 Lasiurus borealis
ACCTTTCAAGCCATTTCCCCGGAGCCCCCCGTGCCCTGTGCGGGCTGCCTGAAAATGAGCAGGCGATGGGAATGAAATATTAAACAAGTCTGTTCCGCAGAATGAAAATGAGTTGTCATTTAGCATTTTATCAGCTGATGACACATTCTCCCCGCTGAAAGGTGGTTGGTTTTGTTCAAGGCCTGAGCCAGGTGACTGGAGTTTGCTGCTGCCTTCCCCCCTCCACGCCTGTCCCCTCCCCGCCCCCCTGCACTGAGCACGGCAGTGGGGGCGCCACTGGCAGCGGGAGGAGGCAGCTGAGAGCCAGGCTGAAGCCAGCAGGGACCCTGGACCTGCAGGAGCCAAGGAGGCGGCTGCATTGATTAGGATGCTAAAGATGCAGGCACATTTCCAGCAAGCTGTGATTGGGGGGGAGGGAGAGAGAGAGAGGGAGGAGGCGGCAAGCACAGGCTGATGAAGAAAGCTGGGGAGGTCAGGGGAGGCCGGCAGGCTTGCGCTTCCCACGGGCCACAGGTGTCCCTTGCATATTGATTCTGTCCATCACAGGGAGAGGGGTGGTTAGCATTTTCTTTGTCCTTCATCATCTGTATTGACCTGCCTTTCCGCTTCTCTGCCAGGGCTTGCACTGGAGCAGATTCCCTCCAGGCACACCCTCCAGGCTGAAATTGGCCCTGAGTCTTTTCTTATTTGGCCAGAAGGGAGGGGCCCCGTTGGTCTCCATTTTCGGTGTCCACCCTGTGCATGCTGAGTCCGTGTTCTGGCCCTCGGCGGGGATCTAGCAGAAAACAAGACGGGGTGTGTCTCCAGCATGGTCCGCAAGCTGTCAACATCAAATCAATTTCCAAGGGCACATGAGAGCCTGGCCAGCATGGCTCAGTGGTTGGGCATCCAACTATGAGCCAGGAGGTCACCATTCAATTCCCAGTCAGGGTACATGCCCGGGTTGCGGGCTTGATCTCATGTGAGGTGTGTAAGAGGTAGCCGAGCAATGATTCTCAC
Organism: Lasiurus borealis; assembly: GCA_004026805.1. Taxonomy (NCBI): domain Eukaryota; kingdom Metazoa; phylum Chordata; class Mammalia; order Chiroptera; family Vespertilionidae; genus Lasiurus; species Lasiurus borealis. Next base: position 1,000 of record PVJN01039389.1, read on the forward strand.
TCATCCTTGATGTTTCTCTCTCTCTCTCTGCCTCTCCCTTCCTCTCTGAAGTCCATCAAAAATCTTAAAAAGGGCACATTATAAAGACAAGAAGAGAAGATAAACGCAGCCAGAGGAACTGGGAAATCCTGTGAGGTCCTCTTCCCTCGGTCAGATTAAACAATAGTTATGCCCTCGGCAAACACTCCTGCGGCTGCAAGAAGGAAATCTTTGCTGTTCCCCGTTGTGTTTTATTTCTTTACACATAATATTGACTCTTCTTCCGGATGATTACCCTCAAACCCCCACTTCCCACACTCATGTCTCTTTTTCGGCAATCATGAAGACCAGCACGTGCTTCCTGGTGATTTGGATTTGCAGCGAAGTATTGCCTCTGTCTGTTAGAGGGGATCTATTTGGCTGGCTTGATTTAGTTCCTACCCGGTACACGCACAGGAAATGTTTGTAGGTAGCCTAAGAACCCAAAGCATATTTAGGAATATGTATTCTTTTTAAAATATATTTTATTGATTTCTTACAGAGAGGAAGGGAGAGGGAATAGAGAGTTAGAAACATAGATGAGAGAGAAACATTGATCAGTCGCCTCTTGCATACCCCCTACTGGGGATGTGCCCACAACCAAGGTACATGTCCTTGACCGGAATGGAACCTGGGATCTTTCAGTCCCCAGGCTGACGCTCTATCCACTGAGCCAAACCGGTTTTGGCAGAATATGTATTTTTTATTTGAATGAAAATATCTTGAATATATTCTTGCTATGTGAACGGTGTTGGCAGTGAGTCACAGAGTAGTGGGGCATCCATGAATCAGGTTCCTCTCTCCTTGTTAGGACAGTGGTGGGGAGCAGAACAGAGATTTGTGATTGGACAAAACTGGCTTTTCACTTATTTGAACTCCTCAGAGCTCCCATTTTTCTCAATGTCATAATAATAGTTGTCTCATCTTGGACACCAATGTAGGTAAAGTAAAATAATGTCTATGAAATGTCTGCAGCAGAAATAAGTACCAGTCTCCCTTTCTGCTTCCCTTTCCCCCTTCCCCTCCTCCTTCAGTCAAAGAACCTCATCGAGAAGAGCAGACGCATTGAGATATTAAAAAAAAAAAGGATGTGATGTCATAGCCCTGGCCAGGATTGCTCAGTGGAGACTTACCCTATAACCTCAGTGGTATATAAATTCACAGCATTCAAAAGAGGGCATAGTTAGAGGCATATTTAGATTTGGCACATGTGAATGTAAAAATTTAATTTTCAAAATACCCTGAAAAGATAGTTATAAAATCTCTTTTATTTCTTATATGGGCTCCCTTTCTTGCCACTTTCTGCTTTACTTTCTAGAAACTTCTCTGTATCCTCAAATAAAAGGGGTGATTGACAAAAACAGCCACCACAAAGAAAATACATGGCAAGCAGAAAATGAGAAATGCTCGATTCCTGTTGTGTGTTTTTTTTTGTTTGTTTGTTTGTTTTTCAGGAGTGAGAATCTTATTGGAAATGGTGGGACTGACTTCTATAAAAGGGACTCAGCTTGAGAACAGTGATTGTAAGGGTGAGCCAATTATCATTTTTAAGTCTTAGGCCACATTAATTGTTTCTTGGGAGGAAACATGTATATGAAACTTCCTGTGTGTGTGTGTGTGTGTGTGTGTAACTTACAAATTCAGCTGCAGCAGCCCTGTCTGAAACCTGAGGCTCCTGGAGCATGGCCCAGGGGACAAATAGTAAAGCTGAAATTTACAGAAGACAGAGAACAGAACAATATCCCCTCACCTGTTGAGCCTACATATAGGTTAGGCAGGATATAAAATACATACTTATACCTTAGTTTCAGGAGGGGAGTGTTTGAGTGCTTATGGCCAGGAGCAGTGATCACTAGGATTCAGCACTGGTTCAATAAGAATGTCAGACATAGCACTGGCCAGTGTGCTCAGTGGTTGGAACACTGGCTTACGCACCAAAGGGTCACGGGCATGTGCGTGGGTTGCAGGTTTAATGCTTAGCTCTGATCGGGGCACGTGCAGGAGGCAACCAATCCATGTGTCTCTCTCACATCAAAGTTTCTCTCTCTCTCCTTCCTTACATCCCTTCTACTCTCTCTAAAAAGAAAAAAAAACAAAGGAAACAATGTCCTGTGGTGAGGATTAACAAAAAAGGAAGAATGTCATGTCATATTAACTTTTTCTTTTTTCATTAGGTTCTGATGAATGGAGGTGGCGTAGTTGGGTTTCGGCGAGTGCCCTGCATATTTCTCTTTTATGTGGACTGGTTCTCAATATTGTTAGATGGATTAGTAACTGCTTGAATGCCCACACTCCTTCCCTGTCCCAGCCTGGGAGGTGTTATATCATAGCTTGAATGCGGATGTTGGTGGCATGCTTATCAAACCTGCGAGTGACCTGTGGAAGGACAGCTGTAATTCTGAGTGATAAAAACTGCAGTAAAAGAAGAAAAGAAAAAATATAAAGCAGGTGGCAAGATGGCTTCAATAGAAAAAGGTGAGACTCCAGGTCCTACTCTTGATTACCTCTCCCCACCTACAAAAAATAAATTATAGGACAATAATGTGAAGTTTAGAAAAGCATCTGTGATAAACTTACTGTTTTTAGTTGGTTGAGAACTTAATAATGCTAGCACAAGTGAGATATGTGTTGTTAAGCTATTGCAACATTGACGTCTCAATTTCTAGAAGCACAAAAGCCCAGTTAGTAGAAGGGTGGTTTCCAGAACAAGGGAGCCAGCTCCTATGCCCAACTTTCCTTCCTGTATTGGTCAGACAAATCTAGAGTGGGCTGTCCAGTTCCCAGCGTTATATTTTAAGAGTGGCATTGATAAACAGGTGTTGATGTTAAAAAATGACTGAGGGATACAGATGTTTAGGAGGAAAGGAGACGTGTGTGCGCGTGAGTTTGTGCATGTGTACACGTGTGTCACGGTATCTGGTTTCAGATATGGGGAAAGAGGCCTGGAGAGATGCCATGAGATCCCAGAAGCATTCAAGTTGCAGCTCGCCTGTCACCTTCTCAGGCGCTCAGAGGAGCCTTTCCCAGCCCCTTACAGAGAGCAGCCCTCCTCCCAGGTGCCCATGACTCATTAGCTTGTTCGTTTCCTCTGTCATGCTTGGCACTAGCTGACATTTTTGTTCATTTGCTTTCTTTCTTTCTGTCTTATCCACTAAAATATTATCTTCATAAGGAAAAGGCCTTTCTTGTTCAATGCTGTGTCTCAGGTGTCTAAGCCAATATATAGTAGTATATAGTAAGTACTTAATAAATATAAGCTGGAAGGAAGGAAGGGAGGGAGGGAAGGAGGAAAGAAGGGAAGGAGGGAGGAAAGGAGGCAGGGAGGGAGAATGTAAGTATGAATGGATTCCAATGAGCAAAAGTAGGAGGAGTGACTAGAGTTACTGGGAGACTAATTTTAATTTTATGGGGAGTGGAAGGCCCCAACAATTATAGCCATCTGGTGTTAGAACCATTTCTTTCTGAAGATGGCTCCTTGTGACGTGATATTCAAAGAAAATGTTGTAGGCCAGGACTAGAACGAGCACTGGATTAAATGACCTCTACACTTTATTCTAAACTAGAAATATATTTTCTATTTAAAATTTCTCCTCGTTAGGAATTCAGCATTCTGTGCCAGTGACCCAGGCCTGTTGGCTTTCGCCATGCAGATTCCTCTTCTGCTTGTTAAGAAAGCTTGTGAATGTGACTGTGTTTGCGCAGTGACTGTCATGCTGCTAAAAATCCCACATCCCATGGCTAAGTAAGTAGCCTTGGGAAAGTCACTTTAACTTTTTGTTTCAGTTTCTCATTTGAGGAAGGTGAATAATTGTGCCTTTCTTGCATACATGTTGTAAAACCTAATTAAATATGTCAAAAGTATTCCTTGATCCTTGATAAAAGGCACCTAATAAAGGCCAAACAACCCTTTTGTTCTCTCCAAAAACACTTCCCTGGTAAATTAAATGTCCCTCCCAACCCTAGCATCTCTCTCTCTCTCTCTCTCTGACTGAGTGTGTGTGTGTGTATACTGTAGGTGGATGAACTTAATTGAGTTTGAGGCTGGAAGTACCTTGTCTATGTGATGAAAACCCTTGAAAGACATGGCTTAGCTCACCAGGGTCCAGTTGCTCTCTGGACCATGCTTCAGCAAGAGCAAGCACTGAGCTTGCCAAAGAAAAGCGCACAGGAAGTCAGGGTCACGGTGCTAGTACTTCGTGGGGTTGACCAGATGTTTGAGTGGCACTTGCTGGCTTTGCTGTTTCTTTCCTCGTTTCTCTAAGCTTGGCCTCCCAAGGCCAGGTGCTGAGGGAGACCAGCCTTTGTCTCATTCTGTGTCCCATAGTTTCTATAGGTTTTGTGGGAAACCTGGCTTTGATTTTACCCCTTGTCCATTCCACACTTCACCTCGCCCAACAGCACACACACGCCTCCCACACAGGGAGGGGCAGCGACTGGTGCCTGCTCCCTGTCTCGGAGTCTACAAGCCAGACCCCTATCCTGCATGGCCTCCTCCAAAGCTTGTGTGGTGAGGCCGTGGTTGCTGTGCTGTGTTTGTTTAGGCAACATCTGCCCTTTAGACTATCTGACTCCCTTTCTTTCTGTGTGGCCCCACCAGAAGTCCCAACCACAGTGATCTGCCTCTCTCTGCTCACTCCTCAGAGCTACAAAGATGTCACCCAGGCAGGGCCAGTTGAAGCTGGTCCCTGGCGTTGGCATGTGGATTCTGAGTGTGATGAGTCCACTTTTTAGGGAGTAAAATCTGGGGCTGCTGAAACCATTTTTCCTAGCCACGAGTTAGAAGCCGCTTGGAGCAGGGGAGAAGGAGGCTGACCCACAGAGGGAGGCAGGAACGAGAAATGGAGCCAGACAGACCTGGGTAGCGGCACAACCGTGCTGGAAAATCAGGATATAACTTTCTGGTTGTAGGAGCCAATACACTCCCAGCTTATGTTTGAACAAATTAGATTTCTGTTCTGTGCAATGAAAATAAAATCCTGACTAATGCATTGGCTACCAGTGGTTAGAGGAATGCTAATCTTGTTTGCACGTGTAGGAGGTGGAGAAGCTGGGCTTCTGAGATATTGGCAGTGTGGCCGGGAAAAGGAAGAAGGAAGGAAAACTCTAAATTCAGGGGGCTGTTCCGCTCTCCAGTGCCCCAAGGACAAGCCCTTCATGTGACCTCTCACAGCGCCTGGCTTATAGCAAGTAGTTCCCAAATATTTCCCGGAAGGGACGGCTTCCAATTCTTGTTTTCCCTCAAGGGGGTGGGGGGTCCCCTGGAAAGTAAGGCCCTTTCCTTGTTGATTTTCAAATCTGAGATGTTTATTATCATGGAGTGAATGAGTTCAAGAGCTGGAAGAGGAGGGCAGATCATTCCAAACCTGCCCCTGCAGATGGCCTTGGGGGCTGGCAGTGGGAGGAGGATGTATTGCCAAATACCCCCTCTTTCCTCCTCCTCCTCCTCCTCCTCCTCCTCCTCCTCCTCTTCCTCCTATCTGCTGGTGTAGGGCTAAGATGATCTATAGATATCAGAACATGGTGAACATTAAAACTGTGAATAATTAGTTTTAACCACCCAAATATTTTCTCTATGCAAAGTGTGAGCAAATTTCCACAGTCAGTATAGTAATCATCCCAAAGAAGCGCTGTGGAATGGGCAGATCTGCATTTCAGGAACTTGAGCCGTTTCATATGCTCCAGTGTGGACTGTTCATGCCTAATCAAGAGGCGGCAATTAACGTGTGAAACCTCAGTGTTTGTAGGAAAGCAGGCTGGAGGCTGTGCCCAGCGGCTGCCCTCGGAGGCTTTTTGAAAGTGTGTGCACATGCCCTAACCAGTTTGGCTCGTGGATAGAGCATCAGCCTGAGTACTCAAGCGTCCCAGGTTCGATTCCAGTCAAGGGCATGTACCTTGGTTGCGGGCACATACCCAGTAGGGAGTGTGCAGGAGGCAGCTGATAATGTTTCTCTCTCATCGATATTTCTAACTCTCTATCCCTCTCCTTTCCTCTCTGTAAAAAATCAATAAAATATATTAAAAAAAAAAAAAAAAAGGAGTGTGTGCACGTTAGATGCAGAAATGGCTCTCCCGGATGGTGTGCAGGCGAGGGATTCCTCCCGGGTCATAGGGCGAGGAGAGCCTCAGAAGTGCTTCTGTGCCTTGTTTTTGGCAGCCGCAGGGTAGCTGCGAAAATAAAACCCTCCAAGGACAAGGAGGACCATAACCTGGTTGGGGGCACAGTGGCGGAGCTGAGAGCCTGGGACCAGGAGGCAGGGCTCTGAGCCAGCCCCAGGAAGGTGCCTGGCGGCCTGGGCTCAGGGTTCGTGGAGGAGATAAATCTGTGTGCTGGATGCCTGCCTCCCATTGGCCCTGCATCTCTTCCTGCCTCACGATGGTTCCAAGGCTTGTCCTGGGTTTCAGGTCCTCCCGGAGCACCCAGGGAAGGGAAGAACTTAGGCTGCCTGGCCTGGTTTTGAAAAGGGTGCCCTGGGGGCATTTTCATGCAAAATTGCACCAATAAGGTTAGATGGAGTTTGTAAAACAATAAGGAGTCCTTTAAGGATGTTTACAAGCATTTTATCCTAGAGCCCTAGGTTTTTAAGAGCGAATATGCAGGGAGCTGGGGAACATATCTACCAATCAGATATGGATTTTTTTTTTTTTTAAATTCTCCACAAAGAAATGAAAGCAACAAAGGAAATCAAAAACAGCAATTTCAAGAGGCCCAGCAGCGGTGCTGCCTTTGTGGCTTCTTCCCCCTCCTCTGGTCTGTCTGCCCCTTTGGCATCCTTCGCTCCTCACAGTTCGGTATAAACATGGAACCCGAGGTCTGCCCTGTTCCTGGCGCGGCCTGTCGTCTTACGTTGCAGGTAGGCAGAAATTGATTTGTCTGTTCTGAATGAAGCTAAAATGAAAGTGGCTCTATTCAGCAACACAATCGAATTCAATGTGCAATATCTTTTCTCTGGCAAACATTCCAACTCAAAAATCAGAAGCAACCACGTCACCCTTCTGACCTTAAAAGGTGTAGTTGCTGGAGCCTCTAAGGGTGCTATATCATTTTGGGGAGGGAGGGTGTTTTGTTTTAACAGGTGGTTTGATTTAACAAAACAAAACACAACAACAAAGCTAAACAAATAAACACACAGCTGCCTCGAGGAGTTTGCTGTGGACTAGAGTGCATCATGGTTAGAACACACACTGAGGCTGAGCAGTCCTGTGCTCACATTCAGGTTTAACAAGCCTCGTAGCCAGTGATCAAATCTCCCCGAGCCTCTTTGTCTTTACATGGAAGATAATGATACAAACTTCTCTCACACAGTGATAGTGTCATTCAAGAAGATACTGTGTGTAAAGGTTTTAGCACAGTGCTAGGCACAGAGGAAACACTCAGCACATGGTGGCTCAACTGATTTGACAGAATTCTTGCTAAAGCATGCCCGGGAGATCAGATATCCCCCGAGGGATCATGGGGGTGAGGAGTTCAGTCAGATGTGGAGGGTAGAAAACTCTGGCTAAAGGCACTTTGCAGGACTGGTGCTAAAATTGAGCTCTTGAGCCCTGACCAGTTTGGCTCAGTTGATAGAGCGTCAGCCTACAGACTGAAGGGTCCTAGGTTCGATTCTGGTCAAGGGCATGTACCTTGGTTGCAGGCACATCCCCAGAAGGAGGTATGCAAGAGGCAGCTGATCGATGTTTCTCTCCCATCGATGTCTCTAACTCTCTATCCTTCTTCCTTCCTCTCTGTAACAAATCAATAAAATATATTATTAAAAAAAAAATTGAGCTTATGTTCCAGTTTAGGGCCTGTTTGAAAAAGAACTCTGAGGAGCCTGAGAGAGTTTGGTCAAGGAGAGAATCCTTGTCCACGGTAGCAGCAGGCATCTATGCTGCCCTCCCTGAAATCGCACCTTGCTTTGGGGTGAAGTTCTGATTGGCCACTCTGTGGTGATTATGCAGCTGCCTGTTCTGTAGTTCATGAACTTACTTATGCCACTGGGAATATTCTCCTTATTTTAGAATAAAGCTTTCAGCAACGTTCTCAAAAGTCAGAACAGTCTATAGAGGATGTCTGTCTGTGTGTTTTGTTTACATTTGAGTTCCGTTCATGAGCATTTATGAGGACCCGGTGAATATTTACATGACTTTGGCGAAGATCATTGGGAGGAAGACTTTCTGACAAAACCTCAAAGAGGCATACCTGCCTGAGATTAAAAAACAACAACTATTCTTAAAATGTCAGCTTCCTTGTGATAAAAATCACTTAGGAATTTATGAAGGGGAAATAGGAAGGTGAAAATTGGTCAGGCTACTGCCTCCTTAATTCTGATTTAGGGCTCAATAAAACTCGCAGCATATGTGTTCAGAGCCCTAGCACCGCTGAGATTTTCAGGCATTTTTCTAGAAATGGGAGTGAACGACTGTGTTTTGGACTAAGAGGCCCCACATGGCAGGGCTCCGTGAAGCAACGTGGATAACTCTTCTTCGGGTGGGCAATGAAGGAGGACTCCGTACTTTGCAAATGGTAGCAGCACTTTTCACTTACTTTCCCTTAGGTTTCTCCTTTGCTCATCACAAAGCTTGAAAACCTTGCATGAGAATCAGACCTCGGGTGGAAAGTCTCCCTGGTTCCTGCCCATCAGACACGCGAGGTTCTTTCATAGCCTGAGGGCTGGAGCTGCAGCCCTGGGATCATAGCAGACCTGGCACAGACCCTTGCATATGAGGTAGGGTAGATAGCTTCCCTGTCTCTTTCCTTACTCTGACCACTGGTGAGCAGGGACTATTTTTTTTTTTGGAGAAACACATCAAAGTGATGCTAAGTCCACACTTAGATATTCAAATAATGTTTAACAGGGGCACCAAAGCAACTTACTTGAGAAAGGAAAATCTATTCAACCAATGGTACTGGGACAACTGGATACCCACACGGAAAAATAAAGAACCCTGACCTGTCTCACACCACACACCCATAGCAACTGAAGATAGATCACAGATCTCACTGAAAAAGCTAAAATGATAAAGCTACTAGAATAAAACACAGAGATAAGAATCACAACCTTGAGGCGGGAGATTATTTCCTAGGGAGGACACAAAAAGTAAAAGAAAGAACATTAATAAATTAGGCCATCAAAATTAAAATTCCTGCACACTAAAAAACACCCTCAAGAAAACCAACTTGCAAGTCACAGGCTGGGGAAAATAACTCACAACACATGTGTATGACAAATGATTTGTATCTAGTATATGAAGAATTCCTGCAATTCAGTAATGAAGAAGACAGCCAAATAAGAAGTGGACAAAAGACTTAAACCCTTCACAAAAGATGATAATAAAATGGCAGTAAACACAGGAAGCAGCATACCATATCCTTCAAGAAATGCAAATTAAAGTCACAGGGAGATACCACTGCACACACGCTAGTATGGCTCACATGAGAGATAGGGGGTAGGAGAGGGGCAATCAGAGCGCTCAGACTTGGCAGTGGGAGCATGAAATGGTACATCCTGTTGTGCAGTATTTGAATGGTTATGACTTAAGTATCCACCTAAGAGAGATGGAAACAGCATGTGCAAGGGTGCTTACATCAGCTTTCTATGTAACAGACCCAAACTGGAACCATCCTGCATGGCCAGCAGCGGAATGGGCAGGCAAACTGTGGCACATCCATTCAGTGAAACCTTATTCAGCAACACAAAAGGAACAAACTCCTGATATATGCAACAGCATAGATGCATCTAAAAAATCTTATCCTGAAGGAAAGAAGCCAGACCCTATAGGGCAAGATAGAGGAGAGTTCGTTTCTGCTTTGTCCTTTCATATCCACTTTAAACTCACCTTCCTGCCGTAACCAGCTAGTCCTGGGCAGGCATGAGAAAGGCCAAGTGGCAGAGTCAGGCCCAAGGAGATGATGCTGGAAAAGGATGCTGCAGGGATTATGCCCGTCTTCACTCAGGCTGCCCTAACAAAACACCACAGACGGGGCGGACTGGCAGCACACATTTACACATTTATTTCTCCTGGTTCTGGAGGCCAGAAGTCTAGGATCAAGGTATATACAGTGTAGGCGGCTACTTTGGTTTCTGGTGAGGCCTCTGTTCCTGGCTTGGAGAGAGAGAGAGAGAGAGAGAGAGAGAGAGAGAGAGAGAGAGAGAGAGAGAGGGCTCTAGTATCTCTCTCTGTTCTTATAAAGACACAAATCCTGTTAGATTAGAGCCCTACCCTTATGACCTTATATAACTTTACTTTCATAAAGTACAGTTACATTTGGGGTTAGCACTTCAACATATACATTTGGGGGGGACACAAACATTCACTCCATCACAATGCCCGAGGAACGAACTTTGCAAAGACTCCTGGGTGTGGGAGAAGCCTGCTTCTTCCCTGATGGTGAGTGGCTTTTAGAAAATAGCCTCTCGTCTCCATTAACCAAATTGGATTTGGGTCAGAGATAAGCACTTTTATTTCTTCAGCCTCCAAAGCTAGGCAGGCCTTCCTACTGGGGCAGCTCCTTTCCAGGCACCCAAGTCATTCATCATGAGGGCGATGGCTGGTAAGTCAAGGCGTGGCCCTAAATGAATGAGAGAAAGTCGGGCTCCTGCTTTTAACTGATTGCCAGGATGAGCGAGAATGGCCAGCCTGACTCCCCTCGGGGCTTTGTCACACGTGTGACAGAAAGAAAAGCAAGCTGTTTCTTGAACAAAGCCCATAGGGGCAGGAGCAAGGAGAAGTCAAACCATCATCTACATCCGGGAAAGGAAATTCAGAGTGGTTAGACTCAGCTTGATTTTCCTGACAATTTTTCAACAATTAGGGGGAGGCCCGTGGAGTTATTTGTGGTTCCTTTACATCCAGACTTGTCTCCTTGCTGACGCTGTAGGTGACTGACACCTCCCGAGGCTGGGCTTGTGACCTCACTGCTCACTGGTTTCCGTTTCTTCTCCACCCCACCCCACCCCATCCCGCCCTGCCCCGCCCTGTGGAAGGTACTGAAGGTCTCATTCAGGAGCAGAGCACAGACTGGGCCTCTGGATAAGGCTGGGAGGGCCCTGATGGAACTTCTGGATTCAGCTGGATTTTAACCTTGAAATTTAAAAGTGCATATTGACTACGAGAATTAATTGGCAATGTCTCTAAAGCCAGTATCAATATTATGTCAATAAGTCATTTTAAAAAAAATGCCTAAAATCAGTATCTGCTGACAGTGTGAGGAATGATTTTTTTTAGCCTTTGTTTTATTCATTATGATTCCTTACTATGAAAAAGAATTTATATTTAATAAATGAAACAAAACCCTCCTCCCCCCTAACCCCCCAAGCAAACAAACAGACATCCAGATTCTTGCTAGTGCCAACCAACTCAGGCAGCCCGGGAGAGCCTGCCCTCAGGATTCCACTAACAATCCAAGTGGAAACGCAGAGAAAGATTTACTTAATCCTCTGCCCTCAGGGGCTCTAGCTGCCTCACCCATCCTTTCCCAAAGACTGTGCCTCTAGATTCCCTTCTAATCTCTCCCACCAGCTTCCCTTTGTATCAGATAAATTAACCAGGTATAAAAGATAAAAACAAATAACCCTTTTAAATAGGCATTTGCTCTGCAAAAGGGTTTGTTGAAGCCAGTTGAATATTCAAAGGATGGGACTGACAAAGACCCTCTTCGAGACCAAATGGTAGCCAGGCTCCTCTGAGCATTTGGCCTCTGTCCTTGCCAAGCAGGCAGAGCCCAGTCTTAGCAAGAGTCCCGCAAAGTCCTTTCATAGTTACCCCACCCTTGACAACTGATCGTCCTGGCCTGCCTTTAAGCAAGAATCCTGTTAAGTTGTTTTAGCAAGAGGCCTCCAAGCCTTGCTGTTTCTTCTTGTTTTCATCCACCCCTCCATCCCAACACCCATCTAAGCTGTGAATCCCACTTGTCCTTGTATTCAGAGCTGGTCTGACCTCTTCCCCCATTGTGATAGTCTTAGCATCTATTTCCATGTCTTGAATAATAGTCTTCTTGACTGTTTGAATAAGTGTCAGATAATTTTTCTTTAGCAGCGTGAGAGCTCCATGAGGGTAAGAACTTTGTCTTTCTGTTCCGCTAAGGTCTGGCCAGCTCCGGAACAGAGTCAGGAACCCCGACTTCCTCACGGAAGATTTGTTGATAAACGGATGCCGACATGAATAATTTTACTTGCTCGATCCATCAACACTGAGGCAGGTTCTTGTCCCAACATAGAAGAAGAAAATTAAGCTTTCATGGTTTATGGGATTTATTTCTTGGACCTAGTAGGAAGAAACACTCTATAGAGGGACTGTTCTTTGCTGTGTCTTACGTTGCAAATATCTTCTAATACAGAGGAGTAAGAAATAGCTCCAAAGGAGGTAAACTTAAACATAAATCTTCAGGTAATAGCAAAAACTATGTTTATTGAGAATTTGCTCCATGCAGCCTCTAACTATACATTAACTTTAATCCTCATGGCAACCTAATGATGCAGGAGCTATTGGCAGTACTATTTTTCTGGTAATAGTTTTATTGAATATAACCAACTGTGCCCATGTAAACAGTACAATTTGTAAATTTTGTCATATGTGTACACCTGTGAAATCATCCCCACCATCAAGATAATAAGCATTATCACTACCGCCGAAAAGAAACTATTAATCACACCATTTTACTGATAAGACCACTGATTTCATTTCTTATGATGTCCCACAGATCTCTGTGAGGAGCCAGGACTTGAAGCCATGTTAGCAAGATTTCAGAAACATCTCTCTCTCCACATCTTCAGCCTATGTGTCTCTCTTTCTTCCTCTCCTTTGTTCCCTCTGTCTGTCTCTTTCTCTAATAATACTGATCACCCACTATGTGTTAATGGCTCTATATTTAGATGCTCAACACCATTATTCTAAACCAATAATAATGACAACAACAATGACAATTATAACGAATAGGTATGCAAATCACTGTAACAAATTCTTTAAATATGGGGCCATGCCCTAACCTGTTTGGCTCAGGGATAGAGCATCAGTCTGAGGACTCTAGGGTTCCAGGTTCAATTCCAGTCAAGGGCATGAACCTTGGTTGCAGGCACATACCCAGTAGGGAGTGTGCAGGAGGCAGCTGATCGATGTTTCTCTCTCCTCGATGTTTCTACTCTCTATCCCTCTCCCTTCCTCTCTGTAAAAAATCAATAAAATATATTTATGAACAAACAAACAAAAATAAATAAATAAGGTGCCATAATTAAAGCAAATGGTCCTTAAGAGCTCAGCTTTGCCATCGGGCTGACCCAGCTTTGAACCCCAGACTCCAAATTTACTGAGAAACCCTGGATGATCTTAGTAAGCTGGCTAAGCCTTGTCATGTTCATGAGCAAATGGAGAGAAATGATGCCCATCTTAGAAGTGGTGTGAGGACCACATGGCAGAATCACATAGCACAATACTTGATAATAGCCAGTACTCAAAAAATAATTGTGATTATTAAAGACACCATAGCAATTTTAAAAATGGTACAGTGCCCAAAATTTTAAGCAATGATTTTTATCTTTCAAGTATGCAGTAGTTTCTGCCCAGATCAATAACTATACATACCAGAACTCAATCTGCCATTCACAAACACTTTATGGAATACCTGAAATACAGTAGTGTTGAGAAGGGTTAGAGAAAATTGGAAGTGGTCAGCATTTTGATTAATTTCCATTTTTGTAATTAAAAAATGTTTTCATTGACCTCAGAGAGAGAAAGAGAGAGAGAGAGGGCGAGACCGATAGGAACATCAATGATGAGAGAGAATCACTGATCAGTTGCCTCCTGTATACCCCCTACCGAGATAGAGCCCATAACCCCAGCATGTACTTTGACCAGGAATCAAACCATGACCTCTCGGTTCATGGGTCAATGCTCAGCCACTGAGTTACATCAGCCGGGCCCTTCTTTGTAAATTTATTTTCAGTGAAATCCTCTTGAACAAAAGATATGACTCTTTTAGATGTTATTAGTTTTTTTTTTAAAGTCTCCATCAACCACCCAGGGGTCAGGCCAAGTGTGAGTTTCACAGCCTCTCCTTGACCCTCGCTGCACTGGTTTTGGATGCCATGGCTCTCATCCAGCACAATCATCATTGAACAGATCAGCAAGAAATTTGAAAAACATTTTCCAGGTCTTGTGGTCAATACAAAAATCAAGTAAATGAATTATTATTGAAATAGTGAATTTGAATGTTGAAGAGATCAGTAGGTCAAGACTGGAGAGGAATTAATCAGTATAAAAAGTGTGTGGAAGAGCGCCAACTTAAATGGATTTTTTTTTCTTATTAGCAAATGACAAATAATCACAGCCAGGGTTATTCATCTCTTTCTGATGTTACTGAAATATCATCTTGGAAATCTTGGTCTTCTAGACAAGCTCCAGGCGGTGGTCAGAATGCAAATAGCCTACTTAGGAAACCTGGTCATTTGCCTTCTGTCCGCTAAGGAGATGGGGCGGTTCACAGAGCTACTCTCCATTCATGCTTACTCCTCAAGGGCTTGGCTGACACTCTAGCACAGGGCAACATAAGGCTGAAATAAGTTAGCCGGCATTTGTCCTTTCTTGTTTTTAAAATGAGCATGCTAGGGGAGCAGATCTTGTAATAGGCTCTGAATGCAGAAAGGAATAAAGCCACTGTCCTTATCTCTTGAGAGTTATACCTTTAGTTCTACCAGGAGCAACTATGCATATCCACATTTAAAAACTAAACAATTGTGTGTGGCGAAAAATAAGCGCCACATGAATAGTATGGACATAAAATACTTTCGTAATGGAGAAATTACTTTGAACTAGAGCCAGCTTGCAGTGAGGTGGATTGCAAAGCTTTATGCAAGAGGTGGATTTTTGACCGGAACTGGGGTTGGATTTCATTAAGCAGACTATAGAGAGTGGGAAAAGCAAATAATCAGAGAATAAAATCCTATTTTGAATTCCAAATCTTGCTGATGTGTTTTCCTCTCCCAGTCCACCCGCACCGCAGCTCCTCCAGATCCCCAGCTGTCTTGGAACAGAATTCTTATATTTCATCCATCACACCAACCCATCAATCTGCTGAGTGATTTCATCAATCATTCCACCTTTTGTCTATATTAGCAAAATTTTGCTGGTTATAGGAAGGGCACATGCAGCGGTGAGTGTTAAGAATCACTCTGGTTTTTGGCTCATGCAATTGGAGGGATGGTGGTGTTATTTCAGTGAAGTAAGAAATGTTTGAAAAAAGACCTTATTTGGGGCAAAGATCCGAGTTCAGGGTTGAATAGGTTGAGTTTGAAGTGTCTTCAAGACATTGGTGAAGTTAACTGTAGTTATCTTGGAGTGTTTTATTACAGAAAACTGCTGTTATCTCTTTTTCACTTTTCTCTCATTTGCAAGGATCAGCAAATTTTGCAAAATACATAATGAGCATGTATTACTTTAAAAGCAGAAAAAGTAATAAGATAATAAAAAATGGAAAATTAAGGAGTTTTAAAATTTAGTAACACTCATTGTGAGGATTTATTTTTTTCTTGACTCATTCCTATCTAATAAAAGAATAATATGCAAATTGACCATACCTCTACCACACCCACTAGCCATGCCCACCAGCCAATCAGAGCAAATATGCAAATTAGCCCAACCAAAATGGCTACAGCCACAGAGAGAGCAAGAGGAAGGCTTGGGTTGCTCCTGGCGATGGAGGAAGCCAAGCTTTTTGCACATCCTGACTGGCACTTAAGGCAACAAAGTTTTAATGGCTGTGCAAGCAAAAGGCTTAGCTCAGAGCTCCAGGCTACAAAGTTTCAATTACAGAAGATAAATAAATCCCAGATACCATGGTCTCCGCTTGGGTGGCTGGAGGGAGAAGTGTGTGTGGCTGGCCTGCAGACCACCATAGGACCCTCGCCCAGGCCACCCCATCCCCCAAGGGAATACCCACCCTGATCCAGGATACCCTTCAGGGGAGACCAGCTGGTGCTCACCCATGCAGCAGGGCAGAGCTCTATCCTGTCTAATAAAAGAGTAATATGCAGATTGATCATCACTCCAACACACAAGATGACTGCCCACATGTGGTCACAAGATCCTGCCCCCATGTGGACACAGAATGGCCACCACAAGATGGCCAGCAGGGGAGGGCAGTTGGGGGTGATCAATCTTGCTGGGGAGGGCAGTTAGGGGTGACCAGGCCAGCAGAGGAGGGCAGTTAGGGATGACCAGGCCCACAGAGGAGACGATTTAGGGTTGACCAGGCCTATAGGAGAGGGCAGTTAGGGGCAAACAGGCTGGCAGGGGAGCAGTCAGGCATCAATCAGGCTGGCAGGGGAGTGGTTAGGGGGTGATCAGGCTGGCAGGCAGAAGTGGGTAGGGGTAATCGGGAAGGCAGGCAGGTGAGCCATTGGGAGCCAGCAGTCTTGGATTGGGTCTAAATGGGCAGTTGGACATCCCTCAGGGAGTCCCAGATTGGAGAGGGAGCAGACTGGGCTGAAGTGTCTTCAAGACAAAATTCGTGCACCGGGCCTCTAGTTATTTTATAAAAATGTAAACAAAGTACCACGTTTCAAGGTTTCATTGCATAGACCAGTGGTCAGCAAAATTATTAGTCAACAGAGTCAAATATCAACAGTACGATTGAAATTTCTTTAAACTTAAACTTCTTCTAACCCCACTTTTTCAAAATAGAGTCACCCAGGCCATCGTATTTTGTGGAAGAACCACACTCAAGGGGCCAAAGAGCCACATGTGGCTTACGAACTGCAGTTTGCCAACCATTGGCATAGACTATCATCAACTCCTGCAACAAAATGTCTGTGTCATGGTTCAAACATAATACAAATTTATTCCTCGTTCATATAAAACACAACACTGTGCTCCTGATTAGTGAACAGCCTCCTCCAAGGTATATTCAGGAACCTGGCACCTTTCACTTATAGCCTGTGTCTTCTGAGGTGGTCACACTCATCTGCATCAGCTGGTGGAAGAGCTAAGAGCCTGGGGGATTTTGCAGGGCACTTTTCTTTGGGCCATGCCTAGAAAAAGAAAATATGTTCTGCCTATGTATTCCATTGGCTAGAACTTTAGTGGAATATATTCTGGCCATGTGTCCAGTAAGAAGAGGAAACAGATTTTGTGACAAGCTTGGAAAATTCTGTCTCAGATGCCATGTGTGTGCATTTAGTGTTTTCCCTGTAGGAGGGCAGATGATTGGCATGTTTGTCTTTCTCTGACTGGCTTATTTCGCTTAGCATAGTAGTATCCAGGTCCCTCAAAAGGTAAGAGGTCCTTCTTTTTTTACAGCTGCATAGTATCCCATGGTGTAAAGGTACCACAGTTTTTATCCACTCATCTACTGGCGGGCACTTGGGCTGTTTCCAGACCTTAGCTATTCTAAAATAACGCTGCTATGAGCATAAGGGTGCATATATTCTTTCTGATTGGCATTTCAGGCTTCTTAGGATATATTTCTAGAAGTCAAATGGCAGTTCCAGTTTTAATTTTTTGAGGAAACTGCACAGTTTTCCATAGTCGTTGCACCAGTCTGCACCCCCAGCAGCAGTGCACTAGGTTTCCTTTTTCTCCACATCCTCACCAGCGCTTGATGTTTGTTGACCTGTTGATGGAAGTAGTTCTGGCAAATGTGAGGTGGTACCTCATTGTTGTTTAAATTTGCCTCTCTATGATAATTAGTGACGTTTTCACATGTCTCTTGGCCTTTTGTATGTCCTTTTTAGAGAAGTATCTCTATTTAGGCCCCTGGCCATTTTTTTCAATTGGGTTGTTTGTCTTCTTTTTGTTAAGTTGTATGAGTACTTTATATATTTTGGAAATTAACCCCTTATCAGATGTATCATTGGCAAATATGTTCTCTCATGCAGTGCGTTCCCTTCTCAATTTGATGCTATTTTTCTGTTTGTTTGAATGCTATCTGAGAATATAGTTTTAATGGCAAGATGGTATCAGATCTTATGAATGTAGTATAATATTTTTACATTACCCCTATTTTTAAACACTAGTTAGCTTTTAATTTCATGACATTTCTACATTATACAGAAATTTCTATGACTGTATCTTATGTATATTTGAGTATTTTCTTACAATAAATTACAAAAAATTACACATATTTTAGGCTTTTTATACTTACTGTCCAACTGCTTGCCATGTAGGTTATATTAAAGACTATTTTGATTTAATAGTCCAATATAAGAACTATTGGTTCTGGGATCAGAAGTGCAAATTTGGTGACCAGGCTCAGTTATTTACTGGCAGGGTAATCTGTGACTATTTGTAACATCTTTCCAGAGCTCAATTTCTTTATTTGTAAAATGGAAATAATCACACCAACACCTAGCTTCTAGGGTGACTGTGATAATTAATAGGCCAATACAAAAGTCCTTTGCAAGGTGTAAAGACTGTACAAATGTTAGCCGTTAGTATTACTGCCACAATTCCAAATCTTGTTACCACTAGAACTCTAACTGCCCTTCCTTCGTCCTGTGAAAGCCATGGGGATAAAGACAGTGGACGTGAGGCTGTTTTGCAGAGCTATTCAAGACCAGAGGAGGAGGCTTCCAGCCTCCCACTGGAAATCTCTGTAAGAGGAATTTATGTCTCTCTGACATCTCGCACCAACATGGCATGGCCTGTGGGGGAAAGGGTCAGAGAGACGCACAGCCAGCCTGACTCATTACCATAAATATGCTTGGAATTGAAGAAGAGAATCAAGTAAGGGCAAATGGGTTAAAGGCACTGTCTGCAGCTGGCATTTACCTTTGGTGAAATTAAAATGTTCAGCTCAATGAATTGATGTCATATCTCTGTAGATCTGCACGGA
>PVJN01039390.1:0-19791 GCA_004026805.1 Lasiurus borealis
ATATATATATATATATATTAAAACTTTAAAGTCACACAATTACCTGTAATTTATGTAAACAGAAATCTGATTCTCATTGTCCTTAATATATTTACTTATTTTATCATTCCCTTCTTTATAACAAATCTGCCTTCACTTCTGCTCTACCCTCCATATCACTTGGGCTTGAACATCCATCATTGGGCCATAGCTCCACATGGAAGCCCCGCTCATTCATTTGAGTTTCTCACCACATATGGGTTGCTGAAAATCACCTGTCATGTCTGAACCCCATATAATTCAGTACTCCTATTTTCTTGACCTTGTCTATTCTCCTATACCTGCAGTGATTTACCAGGCCTACTTCCTAAGGTGTGTATGACTATCTTACTAAGCCCTACATCCTAGCTGAAATGTTCAGGAAAGGAAGAAAAGGAAGACAGAAAGCTTCAGATAACAACTTAAAACATAGCAGCATTACTTGGACCTAAAAAATTCTCCATGCACTAGACATCTAATTTCAACATCATCTCTTACTCTGGCCTCAAGCACTTGTTCCTTGAACACACCACGTACCAGCTTGCTTCAAATCTTTGGCACGGTTAATTGCTGTACCTGAAACACACTTCCCCAAGATTCCTTTCAGCCTCACAATCACTCCACTGAAATCCAGTCAATCTCCATCAGTTACCCTGATTCATTTGAATTGTACTTTCAGTCATTTATGTTATGTTATGTTTTATGTTATGTTATGTTATATTATGTTATATTATACTATACTATACTAGAGGTCCAGTGCACAAAATTTGTGTACTCGAAGAGGGGATTCCCTAAGCTGGACTTCACCCTCTCACAGTCCAGGAGCCCTCAGGGGAAGTCGGACATCCTTAGTGCTGCTGTGGAGGTGGGAGAGGCTCCCACCACTGCTGCTGCACTAGACAGCTATGAGCCCGGCTTCTAGCTGAGTAGCACTCTCCCTGTGGGAGGACAATGACCACCAGTGGACAGCTCCTGTATTGAGCATCTGACCCCTGGTGGTCAGTAAGTGTCATAGTGACCCGTCATTCTGCTGTTCGTTTGATTTGCATATTAGCCCTTTTTTAAAATATATTTTATTGATTTTTTTTACAGAGATGAAGGGAGAGGGACAGAGAGTTAGAAACATTAATGAGAGAGAAACATCAATCAGCTGCCTCCTGCACACCACCTACTAGGGATGTGCCCGCAACCAAGGCAAATGACTAATTTCTTATTATGAGCAAGGCCTCTAATTCATTTTTTTTAGATAGTCAAAGGGAGGGGAAGAATTTTCACTTGAGCCTGAAGCTAAAATTGCCCTTAGCTCAAAAACCTGCATGCCACTGAGACACATCTTGGTGAGGCTCATTCTGAACCCTCACATTGTTCTATTATGTGTGTAAGTATTGGGAATCATCTAATCTCTTTAGTGAAAGGAACCTTTTGTTATGCTACAACAACTAACTTTATCTCATGAGTTGTGTATTTGCTTCAAGCCTGTATCCACTATTCATGGAGCAATTTCAGTTCTTCTGTTCAGTATTTACCTGGCATATCTTTTATTTTCTTTTGTCTAAATCTTTCTAGATTTTTATGTGTTAGAGAGGAATAGTCCACAGACACAGACAATAGTCTGGTGAAGGCCTGGAAGGGGCAGATTCAGGGAGGCAGAGATCAATGGGAAAAAAAGAAAAAAACTAAAACACAGGGACAGCTGTAATATTTTCAACAATAAAATTACATTTTAAATAAAGGAAAATATCTTAGTTGAAAAGAGTGTTATGTGAAATAGTATAAGTAATTGCTCTACACTGTACTTTATATTCTCAACTCATCTCAAAGAGATATCAGTTGACCCTATATTCACTGCTTCGGAGGTGGAAGAGTCTCTCACCACTGCTGCTGCACTAGACTGCAGGACTAACTTCCACAATGCAAACCCAGCACTGACTGCTACGGGGGCTGTGATCAGACCCTGCTTCTCTTTCTTGGCCACTGTCCAGGCCTGATTGCAGTCCCCCTTGGCAGTCAGTGTTGGGTTGTGCCTGCAGTGTGGCAGTCAGTGCTGGGTCACACTGACTGCAGAACTGGCTTCTGGTGTTCGGTTGAGTCTTCAGTCATTGTGGACATTACAATGTGGCCCTGTATATAGAGAGCTTATATTACCATATCATATCATATCATATCATATCATATCATATCATATCATACTAGAGGACCAGTGCATGAAAATTCATGCACTGGAGGGGGTGGGTCCCTCAGCCTGGCCTGCCCCCTCTCACAGTCTGGGAGCCCTTAGGGGTGGGAAGTAACGCAGCGATCAGGGGAAGGTGATGACCCATCACACTTCTGCTGCTGCCACTGCTGGCAGCACAAGCCTCGGTTGGCCCTGGTTACCTGAGCCTTGGGCAGCCGCCATCAGAGGTTTGCCTGAACCTTGGGCTGGCCCTGGGGGGATGAGGGGACTGGGGGAATCTGGAGGGAAGCACGTGGAACAGCTGGGCCTGCCTGGGCCTTGCCGTGTGCCTGCTGTCCTGGTGGGGCTGAGAGGACTCTTTGCTGCCATCTTGTGGCTGTAGGTGCTGCAATCTTTGAGGGCAGGGCAGTTAATTAGCATATTCCCTCTTTATTAGATAAAATTATATTATATTAATTATTGAATTTGTTTATTGTCTATTCCCTTGATCCTGTGAACTGGAATGTAAGCTCTATAAGAACAAGAATTTTGTTTTATTTAGTGCCATATTCTCAGTAGTTAGAAGAGATGTGGTACAAAATGTGAGTTCTTCAATACATTGTTTAAATAAATAATAGATTGGACATCTGCTCCTGGCTCAGCCTGTCTTTTCATCTTTGAATTGTGCCTATGTTTATCCATCTCATGTTCTATTAATTTATAGCTGCTAGTTATTTTTGTTCTTCTGCTCAGGCTTGCTTGGCCAATCTTGGTTCCTAGATTTAGTACTCCAGATTCTGGAAGCACCTGTATGGCCTACCCTTGAACAGTTTAATCTCATTTTCCTTCCCATGGAGCTAATGAGTTCAGCTACTATAGCTGGCCTAGAACATATATTGCCAAATCATTTCCATGAATGTATTCTTTCATTTTATGTTCAATATTTCATTCATTTGTCCCAACGTTTTGTTCAGAAATTTTTCATTTCCTCATTTATGCACGCCAATCAAGTATTTGTCAGAAACAGAAAAAAAAAATAACATGTTAAAAATCGTATAATCTACTCAGATTAAGAATGACTTAATTCTCCTCTCAGATGGTCACTTTGGGCTCAAATTAACACCAAAACAATCATTTAACAATTGCTAAAACCTAATTGCTCTTATGATAAAATGATTCTTCCCTAATGTCTCTCAATGACTCTTTGTAGAAGAGCATTCACTAGTATGCAGCTCCCGGCCTCCTTCCACCCTTTGCTCTTCTCAAGAGAAAATGACTGATGTCAAGTGTGGTAAAATCTGAGAAAAAGTAAGCCAATTATGTTTGGCTCAACCCTATGAAGCTGCTTCTATTAGCGGATTTATTGATTTTCCTGTAAAGGGGAAGTTTTCCCTGCCTCAGGTTGAGGTAAGTTTGTCTAATACTAGAGACAGTGTTAGGAGGCCATTCTTACAAATTAATAAAAGTGATGTTCTGGCCCTTTTACATTCTTCCTTCATATATTTCACATCGTTTAGACCCAGAGCTGAGAAATTTTGCAACCATAATCCTTGCAAAACTTTTATTGTTCTAGTAGTATTTTCCTCACCATCCTTAATAAAAAATGCAAGCTAGGTGAGATGCTCAGATTATACATTGTTTCAAGACTCCTATTACATATGGTAAGTCATTAAACTTAGTTATTTCTTGACACATGCATTTTGAGCATATGTCTCAGGACTTCATTATTTTGGAAGAATTTTTGGGGGGCATATTAGTTTGGGTTTTGATCTTGTTATGAGGGATTTAAAAGACAGATATATTTTTCCTTCCTCAATACTACACAGTTGGATAAACCTTGATATGATGGGAGTGGAAGCCCCAACTTAAAATGATTATTAATAGCGTTTTTCTTTTTCAGATTAAAGAAGAAAGTTACCAGGTATTTCATGATGAGGGGCAAAGAGCTGACACTGTAAAAGGCAACAGCATAAGTGGACACTCTTACTAGGGAGAAATTAAATTTTGCTCTATCAGGAAAAGGATGAAGGTGTAGAATTCCCATCAAGAGGTACATATCTTTTCCCCCTCTCCACCTTGAAAATAAAATCAGGGAGGCGTGGCTATGTGGCATCTTTAATGGCTAATCACTATGATCACCCCTGCCTGGCATCTATAAATCCACCAGGCAACAGTGCCCAAAGGAAGATGGAGGACCAGACTTCAGAGCAATATACTAATCACATTAAATATTATAAGCCACTCTGTTGTGGCACCAAGACCCTCTCTTGTTTTATGAATATCATGTCAATTCCTTGAATACTGATAATCTGCAGGAGCTTCACCAAAAGAACTAAGATGGATGTTATGGTTATACTGACTTTTTTTAAAAGCCTCCATTTGATTTAAAACACAGTACAGTAGCATTTTCTTCACCAAAATATTATACAGCAATTTCACACCATTACTTTAAGTCATTCCTTTTTATATTTATACTAGTTTTTTTTTCCCTTTGAGGTAAAATTTACATATAATGAAATACTTAAGTTTCTGTAACCCATACTGCTATGAGAGAACATTAGAGAAGAGAACATTATCATTGCCAAAAATTCCCTCATGCTTCTTCCCTCCATCCCACCCGCAGAGGCCACTACTATGCTTTTCTGTTTTTGTTCACAATATATTAATTCTACTTGTTCTAGAACATAATGTAAAGGAAAGAATACAGTATGTTAACTTTTTATGCAGTTTCCTTCACTCAGAATAACATTTTGCAATTCATTTATATTGCTGCATGTATGAAGGGTTCACTATTTTTGGTTACTGAGTTGTATTTCATATGAATATGATATAATTCATTTTCCATGTTCCTATTGATGGATACTCAGTTGATGTTTTTTGTTGTTGTTTGTTTTGTTTTGTTTTTTAACTAATATAAATAAGCCACTGTAAATATTCTAGGGCAGGTTATTTGGATCCAATCTTTTTCTTTTAGTGGGAAATATCTAAAAAGCATGTTTTTTAGTCTCAAGGATGTGTTTTGTTTTACAAAAAAAACTATTCAGACATTTCTCCAAAGAAACTGCCATTTTCACTCGCACCAACAACAATGAATGAGGGTTCTGTTTCCATTTGCTCCATACCTCAGCCTCATTGTTAATGTCAATCTTTTTATTTTCCCTAATGTGATGAATATTTTAATTCATTTTTGTATTTAAATACTTTTAAAATTTGAATTTAATATAAACTAAATTATAAAATAAAATTTTTAATAAAGTCAAATGAATTTACATGAGTAAGGGAACATATCTGTTTTGCTTATTATTAACAGTAGTGTCTAGAGAATTGTCTGACATAGTGAATAAACCATTATTTGTTGAGTAAAGCAATTATGTGAATATTATCTAAAATGTTTTTATCATTTCTTCTTTTTTCTTTAAATTTGTTGACATAATTACCTTCTTTGATCCCTAGCCTCTACATATTTATTGCATTAATTTTTAATTACCAAATACCATAGTGTTAATTTAAATACATATTCATTTCCCAGAATATTATCAATTTTTGCTGATAGAACTTCATCTAGACTCCCCCCTTCATTCATGCTTGAATTCTTAAGATATCTTTTTCTCCCCTAATTAACAGGCTATCTCCAGTTGCAACTCCTTCCATCCAACTACATATCTATGGTCCTAATACTTCACATGTCTTCAATAATTTGTTTCCTTTATATAAAATGCCCTTTTTCTCAGTCTTTTTTTGGGGATGGTCCTGTAAGTATCTATGCATATATCTAATTGTCCTTTCTGAATAGAAAGAGCTGAAGGAAGAAAATACTAGACCTACAAGTCTGATTGTTTGGAACTTAAAGATGAGTACCAAAAGTCTAAGAGGAAGAACAAACCACATTCATAGAAAATTCTAGAAGCCCATGTGCAGAAGGTTCATCAAATTGCAAATGATTCAACAATCAACCAAGGTACATGGAGAGCAAAGTACAGGTACTTGAATACCTACAACCAAAGAGGTAAGAGCTCATCTGTCTGCTTTCCCCATTGAGAGCAAAATTAGATTACCCTCTATTCCCACCATCAATTTATATGGAAATGATGAGAATCCTTGCCACTAGTTTTTTTTTTAATATTGTTAATATAAAATGTACTTAATTTTACTTACCCCAGGTTAAAGAGGCATGAAATATCTATAATTGAAGACAATATTTAAGTATTTCTAGCAATATTTAAAGTGTATCAAATAAAGAAAGCAATATTAGTAATAATTGAGGTCATGTATATCCTCCTGAAATTATCTGTGTGTACATTCTATAGACAGTAAGCAGACTAAGTGGTTTTTAATGAGCAAAGCTTCATCTAAGGATTTCAATTTGAATTTTAATTTAATATTGAAAGGGACATTTAATTACCAAATCATCTTGAGTATATTTAGAATATTTCAATAACTTAAGAGTGCCTTTAAATTTCATTATTAGTAAATATTTCACTGCACATTTAATTTCAAAGCCAATGGTCCTATAAATCACAGATGGTTTAAAACTATTTTTATATACAATAATGAGTATTGTTTTGACTTATCTGTGTAGAAAACTTAATGGATTAAGAATATTAGATTAAGAAATATAAAGAAAAAAAAGAAAGAAAGAAAAGGAAACATTATGTCTTTATATAGGAGTTTTAAGATTCTGCCTTCATTTTTATTTAAAGATCATAAAAATCTTTCACTATATTTGCAAAAAAGTTATTTTAAAATAAATATTAATAGCTGCTAATTCAATATCTATTTATGATTTATATAGAAAGCATAGTCCATGTTAACCTTTTTTATTAAAGAAAATATTTCCAGCAATTAATAATGATGGATGTTTTAGGAGAATGCACATTGTTTATGATGCTTGTTTGTTCAAATAGAAGTACAATCTATAGAAAAAATAATGCCCTAATTTTATGAGAATCAACATAGCAGTATTTATTTTTCTTTTGTTTTAAATTGATTTTTTAGAAAAAGGAAGGGAAAAATAGAGGGATAGACATCAATGTAAGAGGGAAACATCAATCTGCTACCTCCTGCACACGCCTCCCAGGGATCAAGCCCACAACCCAGGCATGTGCCCTGACCAGGAATTGAACCAGCAATATTTTGGTGCATGGGATGACATCCAACCAACTGAGCCACACTGGCCAGGGATAAAATAGTATTTTTCAATGAATTTATTTGTAGAAAATATAAAAAAAATCATATCTTGCAAGAAGTTTTAAGGGTTGTAGACCTTTCGTATAGCAACTAAAAAATAAAGACAGTTAATATATATATATATATATATATATATATATATATAGAGAGAGAGAGAGAGAGAGAGAGAGAGAGAGAGAGAGAGAGAAAGAGAGAGAGAGAGAGAGAAAGGAAGAGAGGAGAGAGGAAGCGGAGAAAGATTTCTAAGAATAGTACATCTAACTGAAACCCCGGGATGTTTACAACAAAGCAAGCTGAAGTTAAAGGCTTTATAGTCTTCAATGGTTTAAATCAATCTTATTTGCCATGTATGAAAGCTGGTTACTGAGCTCAGAAGTCAGTTTGAAGGTCTATGATCACTTCCCCCAGAAAGAATTACATTCTCCACTGTTTGCGTCTACACTCTGCACTGCACAATGCTTTCTGTACTTATGGTTTTGAGATCAGTGACCATTTTATAAAGGACTAATGACTAAATTATGTCACTTCATAAATTGTAGCAATAATAAACTGGCCTTGACAACCATATTATTTCCTATTTAAATATTTAGTTATTTACTCATAATTATAAAAATTACTAGTAGCCCTGTGCATGAATCCATGCACCAGTAGCTCTCTGTGGGGCCTGGATGCTCCATACCCGCTGTCCAGAGGTTCTCTGCAGCCCAGAGGCCCATCTGCTCCCTGGACTGGCCAGAGGCCCATCTGCGGCAGGGAAATGCAAACAACTTCCCTCCCTGTTATCAGGAACTCCGATAAATGGCTTCCTTTCTCTTTCTTTGCTGGCTTTCACCCCTGTGCCTCTGCCACAGATCCCTCTTATCACACTATCCTCTACCTCTCCACCCTCTGGCTGTCTGGACTTGATCTTGCCTGGGAATCAAAGGCCACTCAACTCTGCTCCGCTTGCCAGTTCTTTCTCTTCTTATGCAAGCATTCCACACCCTGGCCTGGCCAGAGGCCCATCCAAGGCCTGTTGGGGAATGCTTGCCTTGTTGTTCTCAGAGGCCGCCCTCCCCCTTGCACTCTCCCACCCCGCCAGGACTGGAGGACTCGGGCAAGGCTGAGAGGACTGGGTGCTGCCATCGTGTGGCTAATGGGCACCACCATCTTTGTGACAGAGTGATGGTTAATTTGCATATTACCTTTTTATTAGATGGGATGTTTCAGCCCTGGCCAGTGTTGCTCAGTTGGTTGGGCAGAATCCAATGCACCAAAAAGTTGCTGGTTCAAATCCTAGTCAAGGGAACATGCCTGAGCTGTGGGGTCAATGCCTGGTGGGGGTTGTGTAGGAGGCAGCCGATGGATGTTGCATTCTCACATCAATGTTTCTCTCAAAAATCAATAAATTATTCTTTAAAAATAATTACATTTCAGTCAATAATTTGACATTTAGAGGCACTAACCATACATTAAATTATTTTAAAAGTTCATAAGAATTTCTACCTAGAGTTACCAAAATATATAATTCAAAAATTATTTTATAATTAGTAATCTTTTATTGATTCTCCTACATAAGCACTTGGTTTTCTGCTAAACCTGTTTTTCTAACAGAAAATATGCATGTGGTTTAACATAGCATACATATGTATGCACATGTACATGCATAAATAAACATACCTGCAGATATACATGTGCATATACATGTATATATTTTATCAATATAAATGTTTTATATACACATAAATGTGTGTATGTTTATAGGTGTTTGTCTATATGTGTGTGTGAGTGCATGAGCTTGTTGCATATAGTAACTACATGAGGACATTTAATTTATTGCTTTAGCTCCAACACATGAACAAAAGAATAGCACTAAGCAATCAGTGTATATTTATTGAATTTATAAATATTAATAAGATTTATTTTCAAACCAGGGCTTTATTTCAGAAACACAAAAACAGTTATTTGATAAAAATTATCTTCTAGATAAAAGTGAGTAGTCAGTTATAGCAAAGTGTAGCAAATAGAAAGATAAGCATACACATTTATACTGCGTAATGTATATATCTTTGCTAGGTATTCTAGGATCAAAAGCTGAAACTATTTCATTTTAAATTTTTTTACTCTATTTTATTTTTTTCATTACCATTCATCCTTCCCCCTGCACCCCACCATATCCTCTTCTTCTAATTTAAACATCAGGTATTTCAGTTAAACCAATTTAAAAGATTATAGAATTGGACAATTGAAATCCACATAATTTTATTAACTGTCACTTCAATAAATTCAATAAAATATGAAAATGTTTAAGATGTCTTTAAAAACTAGAATACATATAAGAACATCTTCCTTTTTTAAAACATCACTTTATAATTTGCAAAGCATTTGTATTGTCATTATCTTGCTTTATTACACAGTCTACAGTTAAAGCAAGTTCTCTGCTTTGTCATTTCTTTTAATAAGCAAATTCTTCCTTTATAAAACTTCCTTTGTTTAATCCCTATAATGTGAAAATATTTACTGGGGATTTTACAGCCACATTAAAAAATAAACATTTTGTAATGAAAATTGTGTAGACAAGAGTGTGGGGGAGATATTTAAACCTAAGAAAAAATTATTTTCAAGTACTTCACATGTGATAACCTGATAATAAAACCTGAGAAATGACTAAAAAAACACCTAATTACAAATTATCATTTAACACAAAATTCCAAAAAGTTTACTTTGAATGGCATTAGTTATCTTTACTTTAGTTGGTAGAAGTTAATCTTCATTAAAAACATTACCAAGAAAATAAAAAAAAATAAAATAAAATAGAATAAAATATTTTTAAGTGCTAAGATTTGAGATGTATTCATTTGTAAAATGCGTGAATCATTATATTCAAGAAGACTTTTAAAACAAAGAATATATTCATAAAATGAATGTGTTTTTAAAGAAACAAATCTAATTTATGATCCTCAGCTTTTTACCATTGAAACATTGTTTTTTTTTTCATTCTTTCATGTGGAACAAATGATAGACTATAATTAAAAATAATATTTCTAAGTTTTTAGCAAATTAACAAATTTAGTAAATTTAGAAATTTGATAGATTCATCTTGCAGCTGCACTAACCATGTTGGTCTAGAAACAAGGGAGAAGAGAAATGCCAAATCTTTGGAGGTTCATTTAAAGAACTTTTGGCTCTGTCTCAAGGCAAAGGGAAGCAATTGCAGAGTTATGAGAAGGATGATATTAGTCACTTCTGAGTGGACAATTATTGCAGTAGGAAAGCAGTGAAGTCTGAAGACTGGATGGCTGTAACTCCCAATGATCACACAGATGGGTCCAAGAGAGAGACAAGGAGAAAGACAGACAGACAGACTTTGAACATTTTTTTTTCATATCAAATATAAAAATTAATAGTATTATTGTTTTTATTGAAGAATAATGAGAGTAAATAAGTGGATGCATTATAAATAATCTTGAGCAGCAGAGCAAATGGGTAAATCATAGTACATACAAGAATCTGAGGCATCTTCTAATTTCTGAATAGAGTTTCTCATGAAATCAATCTCTCCCACCTATTTCTAGTGGGATATATTAATGTTCTCAAGTAGACCATGAAGAAGATTCTATAATATCATTTGTAATACTGTTCCCAAAATTTACCATGAAGTTAGTAAAGGTTGATTACTCTCCTAATCCTAGAAGGTCTCTAAAATAGCACTGTGCCTCCTAAAATACCAGTACGTTATGTATTTGATGTCTATGCAAGGTGGAGTTTGAACTCTAACCAAGAGGAGATTTCAAATATTCAAGCTAATAATAATATTGGCCATACTGGTTTTGACAGAGTGCATTCAATGATAGACACTTCTCCACACACTTTAAGAAAAATATGCTTGATCTCTATTTTTACTAATTGGCATGGCAATGTTCTTAACTGCCGAAATACTTGCATCAGGGTCCAGTGTTAATAGCTTCCTCAGCATAGCTAACCATTATCTATTATTGAAAACTAGCGGCACAGTGCACAAAATTTGCAGGAGACCAATCCTGCAGGAAAGGGCAGTTGAGGAAGACCAGGGTAGGGGTGTCTCTCAGCCCAGCCTGCACCATCTCCAATCTAGGACCCCTCAGACATCCCTCCTATAATCGGGCTGCTGGCTCCCAACTGCTCACCTGCCTGCCTGATTGACCGAACTGCTTCTGCCTGCCAGCGCCCCTAACTGCAATCCTGCCAGCCTGATCAACACTTAACTGCTCCTCTGCCAGCTCAATTGCCCCCAACTGCCCTACTCTTCCAGCCTGGCAATCCCTAACTGCCTTCCCCTGCTGGCCTGTTTGCCCCTAACTGCCCTCCTCTGCAGGCCTAGTCATCTCCAACCCCTCTCCCCTGCTGGCCTGGTCATCCCTATCTGCCCTCTCCTGCCATTCAGGTCGTCCCTAACTGTCCTCTCTGCAGGTCCAGTTGCCCCTAACTGCCCTTCTCTCCCAGCCTGATCACCCCCAACTGCCCTCCTCTGCTGGCCTGATCACTTACTACTACCCTCCCCTCCAGGCCATCTTGTGGTGGCCACCTTTGACCACATGGGGGCAGCACTCTTGTTGGAGGGTATGAGGGTCAATTTGCATATTACAGCTTTCTCATATAGGATCATTGTATCTACTCACCATTTACTGAGGCTCAAAAATACTAATTTTAACACTTAACAATTTATTTTAAAACATTTCAAGTTTTATGATTAGGAAAATGAAGAAATAAATATGGTGGCTTCACTATCACTTTCTTCCTTTATTTAATGAATAGAGGCCCAGTGCATGAAATTCATGGAAAGGTAGGTTGGCAAGAGATCAGGGCTAATCTGTGGTTTGACCAGTTGGGTGATCAGAGGCCCCTGCTGGTACCTGCCTTGGCCAGCCTGGAGCATCTCACTCACTGGCCCAACCACCTCTGGTCACCTCCTTCTGTGAGGAAACTGGTGGGGTGAGTGGGGGTGGGGAAAGCTCCTATGTTGAGTGTCTGCCCCCTGGTGGTCAGTGCACATCATAGCAACTGGTGGTTCCACCAGTCATTTCACTGTTTCATTGATTTGCATATAAGGCTTTTATTATATAGGACTAGAGGCCCAGTGCATGAAATTTGTGCATAGGGGGGTATCTTCACCCCAGCCTGCTCCCTCTCCAATCTGGGACCCCTGAAGGGATGTTCAACTGCCCATTTAGGCCCGATCCAGGTAGAATCTCTCACAATCCAGGACTTCTGGCTCCCAACTGCTCACCTGCCTGCCTTTCTGATTACAGGAGGCACATAAGTGCTTTGGCTTGCCAAGCTGATCATTCCCTAACCATTCCCCTGCCAGCCTGATTGATGTCTAACTGCTCTCCTGATAGCCTGTTTGCCACTAACTGCCCTCCCCTTTGGGATTGGTCACCCATAACTGCCCTCCCTGTAGGCCTCATCCTCCCCAACTCCCCTTCCCTGCAGAGTCAGTCACCCCCAACTTTCCTCCTCTGCCGAACTGGTCACCCCTAACTGCCCTCCTCTGTAGGCTTGATCACCCCAACTGCTCTCCCTTGAAGGCTTGGTCCCTCCCAACTGCACTCCCCTGCTGGCCTTCTTGTGGTGATCATCTTATGTCCACATGGGAGCAGGACATTTGACCATGTGGGGACAGTCATCTGGTGTGTTTGGAATGATGGTCAATCTGCATTTTACTCTTTTATTAGCTAGGATAAAGGCCTGGTCCATGGGTGAGGACCAGCTGGTTTGCAGTGAAAGGTATCCTGGATCAGGGTGGTGTTCCCTTGGGGCATGGGGTGGCCTGGTGAGGGGCCTGTGGTGATTTGCAGGCCAGCCATGTCCCCAATAACCCAAGGGGATGCCCTGATATCTGGGATTTATTTATCTTCTGCAATTGAATCTTTGTAGCCTGGAGGGGAGCCAAGCCTTCTGCTGCACAGCCATTGAAATTTTTTTTGCCTTAAGCAGAGGCCTCAGGCCAGGGTTTGCAGAAACCTTGGGCCCCTTCATTGCCAAGTACAACCCAAGCCTCCTATCTGCTCTCTCTGTGGCCCTAGCCATCTTGGTTGGGTTACTTGCTATGATTGCCTGATGGGCATGGCTGGTGGGTGTGGCTTCTTGGTATAGCAGAGGTACAGTCAATTTGCATATTATCCTTTTAATAGATAGGATATTCCAGTGTAAATTGTCAAATAACTCAATCATTTTTTTTTTTTAAGATGGGGCATGCAAGCTATTTTTTAAGGCACTGAAAACAGAGATTTTCCTGTGGTAAAGATTCCAATGGCTTTCTTGGATATGAATAGGCTATGGTCTACTGTGGATGTGAATTGCACATTCTGAAAAAATATAATAAAACCTCATATTAAAATACATCATAAATCACTCCAGTGAAACTACAGTCCACTTGCAGATAAAAATTATAATAGTTGTCTGCAAGTGGACTGTGTGTACTTGTGTGTGTGTGTATGATTGAGAGAGAGTATATTTTCCACTACATGCATTTGTTACAATAAAATAAAGCAAATTTGGGATGGTAAAATGCACTTCTTTTTCATATTTTTGAAGTTTGATTTGCTGTGCTAAGAATACTTATGAAAATCAACAAAATTTATCCAATTTTTGAGACCCATCCCAAAGGTCACCACTTTTATGCAAAGACTTTTTAAAAAATATATTTTTATTGTTTTCAGAGAAGAAGGGAGAGGGAGAGATTAAAACATTAATGATGATAGAGAATAATTGATCAGCTGTCTCCTTCATGTCCCCTCATGGGGATGGAACTCACAACCCAAATATGTGCTACAATGGGGAATCAAACCTTGATCTCCTGGTTTATAGGTTGATGCTCAAACACTGATCCACACTGGCCAGGTGCAGACTATTTTACTATTACTATTACCTCAGATTCAATCTCCTTCTATTCTGAATTCTTATAGCATTTTATTTTTACTTCTTATGGGCATTTATTAGACTTTTCTTTGTACTGCAATTATATTTTGGCTTCACTTATCCTTCATTCCTATAAGGAATTATCATCCACTATACCTTATTAGGATATTTAACATTGTTTATCTTACCTAATAATAGTCAACATGTAAATTAACTATACCTCCACTACAACCACCAGCCAATCGGGAGTTACATGCAAATTAATCCAACAAAGATGGTGGCTAATTTGCATATACTGGTGCCATGCAACTGGGGATGGGAGTGACACTTATGTCATCACTATGGTGATGATACAGGCATTCCACCTCATCCCCAGTCTCTCAGGGCATCTGGACAGCATGGGAAAGCAGGGCCAGAGCAGAAAGAGGTGGCTCCAAGGCTGAGCAAGAGTGGAAAGATGGTGCCAGTAGCCAGGGAAATGAAGGCTCATTCTAGCATAAATCTTCATGCATTGAGCTTCTGGTATTAATATAAATTGGTTTAAATTATTTAGAATTAACATTCATTTAAAATTAGAATAAGAGGGTTGGGGGGTGGGCATAAGAAATCAACCAAAGGATGTGTATACATGCATAGAAGCATAACCAATGGACACAAACACTGGGGGATGGGAGGAAGATAAGGGCGTGTGCCCGGGGGGTGGGGGTGGGGGTGGGAAAGGCTAGAGGAGGTCAATGGAGGAGAAAGGTGGCATATGTAACTACTATTTGTAATACTTTAAACAATAAAAAATAAATTATAAAAAATAATCATATATTTTGGGTTCTTGTAAAATCAATCAAGAATTGCTTCAAATTGAAACAATTATAAAATCCCTATAACCAAAAACATAGTGACCATAAGGGGCATCATGTCAGAAGTCTCTTAATAGCACACACAATAAGATAAGCAGGAAGATAATTCTAAAATATAAGCAGTGGGACATTGTTCCCTTATAGGGGTCAAGATACCTTGGAAGTGGCACTGAGTCAAAATATTAACTTACACAGGAGCACATCAGGAAGTTTGATAGGGGTCAGTGGCAACAATAATGATCACAATACAGTATTTCATATTCATACAATATTTTTATAGCTTTCCTAGTGCTTTGGTTTATAGTATCTTTTTGGACTCTTACAGAAATTTGCCCCTATAAATTTATCTTTTATCTGAGGTTAAAACTGAGTATAGAGATAGAACTAGTCTTGGGTTCTTCCCAAAGAGAGAACCTCTCTTTGGATGGTTTTTGTTTATTAGTGCTTATGGTATTCAAAATATTAAACATGGAAATAAAATTAAATGTAAATTCCTATGGATAATGAAACATCAACCCTGCTTCTATTATTTTAAGGAAAATTAAGTTATCATGGAACTAGATCATTGCAAGAGATGTTTGCCATGAACTAAATTTTTTACAGACAGGGCATTCAGAGAAAAGATATGCTTCTCTAGGAGAGAAATTTACTTACATTCAAATAACCAAATGACACTGATGTAAAGGGAAGTATAGTTATAGGAAAGACAAGAATAAAATGCAATAGACTTAAGAAAAATAAACATATTGATATAAATATATCCCATGAGAATGTAAGAAATAGAGTGTGAATTCTATATAAGGTGCGGAAGTCGCCGAGAAACAGTTGGAAGTCAGCTAAGGTTATCACTCTGATTAACTTGTTTAATTAGACACGTAAAAGGCTCTGAGAGGTTCATATGAGGGAAATGACATTTCGGTTTAAAAAAAAAACACAACTTAATCAAAAGATGTTTGCTAGAAAGTTCATTTTTAGAGCTATACATTTTACAATATACCAGGGACACTGCCCATAGTAGACACCATTAAAAATATTGAGTTCAGACATTTAAGAATAAATAATTTAGACATCATTTTATACAGACCAGATTTTTTTAACTAGGAAAAAAAAAACATTACCACTGCTGTATTTTAGAAAACAATGCTGAAAAAGAAAAAAGTGAGAAGCTATTAAAATAAAAGGCGAGTCAAACCAAGGTTCTGCCATGGGGATAGGCATTTAAAAAGTGATGTAAGAGATTTCAAGGGTAGAAACAAGTTCTGTTGGTAATGAGAAGTAGAGACCAAAGGAAAGAGAAAAGGAGCATATGACAACGTTCATCAATTGAGAACATGCCATTAACTAAAAGAGTGAACTTCCTCGGTGTACCAAGTTTAGTGAGATGTTCAAATTGAGATATATTGAGTCAGAGGTGTATATAGGGCAGACAGTTACCCAGCAAATACTGAAATCTAAGCATGATATTGTGTATGACAATAAAACAAACAAACAAAACATGACTTGTAATTTGACGTTGGAAATCTCAAAGAGAAATTGAACTCTTGAAGATTAAAAATTATCCTAGAGAAATTTGTAGGAATATGGTGAGAAAAGAGCCACATCAGGGACCGCAAGCATAATTAAAATAGAATTTCATTCAGAAAGATAAGGTATAACACTAGAAGGAAAGGAGTCAGGGGTAGGAAAGGAATTAGGAGAGGAAGATAATGGTTTCAAAAGAGGAAGAACAAAGTTGTTCTGCACTCCCCTGAATCTCAGCAGGGTTAGGAGTGAGGCTTTTTAATTTGGCAATGTTAGGTCACTTTGCCCTAAAAGAGATGAAGCAGAACATAAGGAAAGGAGATGAAGCAGAAAAAAATAGGCTACTCTTATTTCCATCAGGGTTCTTGGTTGCAAGCAATCGAAACCAACTCTGGCTGAGTGAAGCAGAAAGGGAATTTATTAAAAAGATATTGAGTAGTTATCAGAAATGAAAGAAGGGCTGATTTAACCAAGTTCAGAGCCATGCACACCACATTCAGAATTCAACAAGGACATCGTGCCATCATGTATCAGTACCAGAGAGTAAAATTCACACTTTCAAAGCAGCTAGTAGCTCTGGACAAAGGACAGTACCATTAACCCCACTGTCACTACTGCCATAGGCTCCCAGTCTCCCTGAAACTGTAAAAATTGCCTTGAAAGTGACTGGCTATGACTGTATCTTTACAATATGAACATCAGGTTAATTAAACCTGGGTCATATGTTCCCACCCTAAGTAGTAAAGGATGCTGGGGAAGTGAAACCCTACTTCTCCAATGACAGGTGCTCTATCTCTCATAAAGAAAGAATCTGATAATAACCAGGCAGGCATTGCTGTTGACATTTTACAGGTGAAAAAATTGAGGTCTACATATGTGTAAGATTGGAATTCAAAGTAAGTTTTATTTAATTCTTTTAAGGATGAATAATAAGTAATACAATGCACATTGAGGGAGGATAATCTTCTGAAACCATGAAAATATAATTTTTACTCTATAAATCATTTTGACCTATAACTCCCTACCCTTTAACTCAATGCTATTTATTTCTGTAGGAAATAAATATGAATATAATATCAAATAGAAAAGTCATTGCTCAGCTCTGAATTTCCAATTTAGGGTAGTTTTTTTTAAGTCCTTAAAAGACATAGTCTTAAAAGTCAGACTTTGGGGTAATTCCAAAAATTGTCTTTACACATTAAAAGCAAAGCTTAGATATCTTCATTAACAGTTGTACTGTAAATTAGTATAGAAAGTATCGGAAACCAAACATTGTTCTTACTAAATGGATGTAAACAGGAGGCCAGAAGGCTGGTCAACCTTAACTGCTCTGAAAGGTCAGAGCTAATCATTCACTGTTTAGTTGAAACATTGTTGGTTGAAGCATCCTCTATCTGTTTGTTTCATGTTAATTTCTGTTTTGTTATTTCCTGCCTAAAGGCTAGGGGTGTGTCCCAAAGCCTTAATAAAAGGAGAAAAAG
Source organism: Lasiurus borealis (assembly GCA_004026805.1). Classification (NCBI taxonomy): domain Eukaryota; kingdom Metazoa; phylum Chordata; class Mammalia; order Chiroptera; family Vespertilionidae; genus Lasiurus; species Lasiurus borealis. The sequence continues at coordinate 18,096 of PVJN01039390.1, forward strand.
GCCAGAGCAAGTGGTAGTCCTTTCCATTAGAGGAAGGCTCCCACCTGGCCCCCCGATATCACCAAATTAATGTTTTCTAGTCTCTCATTTCATTTGCGTGCAGCCTCCTTCAGAACCTGAACCCTGAACCGGGAACCCTGAACCACGTGGGATGTGGAAAGAGGTTCCCACAAGAAAGGATAGATGATGTCCTATACAATAAAAGCTTAATATGCTAAATGTCTGATTGTCTGGTCATCCATTCAACTAATCAAGTGTAATATGCTAATGATATGCTAAGGTGGCTCAAGTACTCTATATGACTGCACTGACCACCAGGGGGCAGACAACTGTTCTGTTGACCAGTCGCTATGATGTACACTGACCACCATGCGACAGACGCTCCAACTGGTAGGTTAGTTTGCTGCTGGGGCCTAGCCAATCAGAAGTGGGTGAGATAGGCTGACACACCCTGGAGCCTTCCAAAGGTCCCTCCCCAGCTGGCCAAACTCCTGTCTCTCTCCTCTTTCCCTCACCCTGATTGTGCACTGGTGGGGTCCCTGGCCTGGCCTGCACCCTCTTGCAATCTGGGACCCCTAGGGGGTGTCAGAGAGCTGATTTTGGCCCAATCCCACAGGTCAGGCTGAGGGACTCACTCATGCAAAAATTCATGCACAAGGACTCTAGTGATATATAAGAAGGTAAGTTATTGCCACACAGGAAGATAAAAAGGCACTTTGGTGTTTGAAAAAAAATGTGCAGAGATTTGAAAGGGATCAGAGTAGCTAGCAATAAGGTGATACTAATCTATCAAAAGAAACTGGACCTATACACACTTTTTGAAAGAGGACATTCAGAAGGCCAAGAGACATAAGAAAACATGCTCAAAGTCACTGATCATATGAGACATATGAATCAAAACGACAATGAGGCACCATCTCACACCTGTCAGAATGGCTATCATCAACAAATCAACAAACAACAAGTGCTGGTGAGGATGTGGAGAAAAAGGAACCCTCTTGCACTGCTGGTGGGAATGCAGACTGGTGCAGCCACTGTGGAAAACAGTATGGAGTTTCCTCAAAAATTAAAAGTAGAACTTCCATTTGACCCAGTAATCTCACTCCTAGGATATATCCCAAGAAAACAGAAACACCAGTCTGAAAGATATGGGCACCCTTATGTTCATAGCAGCACAAATTATCATAGCTAAGATTTGGAAATAGCCTAAGTGCCCAGCCCAGATGAATGGATCAAAACACTGTGGTACATCTACACAGTGGAACATTATGCTGCTGTATAAAAGAAGGAACTCTTACCATTCGCAACAGCATGGATGGAACTGGAGAGTATTATGCTAAGCGAAATAAGTCAGTCAGAGAAAGATAATTATCACATGATCTCACTTATTTGTGGAATAAAATGAACAACATAAACTGATGAATAAGACTAGAGCCAGAGAGATAAAAGCATTGAACAGACTGTCCAACCTGGAAAGGCAGGGGGTGAAGAGGTAAGAGATCAATTAAAGGGTTTGTATGTATGCATATGAGCATAACCAATGGATACAGACAGTAGATGGGTGGGGGCATATGCTGGGGGTGGGAGTGTTCAGGGAGAGGTCAATGGGGGAAGAGGGAGGGAGACTCATATAATACTTTAAATGATAACGAATTTAAATTAAAAAAAGAAATTGAAAATTGAGGGTAAAACTGAA